>JAZKJV010001386.1:600000-898918 GCA_037367405.1 Ottelia alismoides
TACGAGCGTGCAGGGTTGGGTAATTTACAAGGCATACCCTGGACTTTATGGAATTTACACTTTGGTCCATAGGCACGTGCCTCGCATGCGTGCCTGGGTAATTTGCATGGATGTCCTCGCAGGTTTACAAAATTATAGATTGGTCCCCACGCGTAATGGGAAATTTACATAGGACCCTAGATGATTTTTGCAAATTGCAAATAGGCCCCTGCATGGACCTATTTGTAATTATTTATCCTTTTATTTCCTGCATTTTCTTTACATTTATGCCCTTTCACTGTTTTATTCCTAACCTGAGCATCGTAGGTCCAAATTGCATGATTTTAGTGTCATTTTGATCCTTGTTTCTTCATATATTTCATAGCATGTTTAATTTTCTTATCTGGCACTATTTTAAATGAAGTGAATTTTTATGTTAAATGAGTTCTTTTCTCTACATGTCTTTGCCCTGAATTGTTGACTGCTCACATTTTTGTGCCAAAATTCGATTCTGATTTCATATTCTAATCAGTTTCTCAATTTAAGTGATATCTTTAGGGCATATTTGAAATAAACAGGTGCATACATCAACCTTGCATTATTTTCATGCACGTTCCTATAAATGCATTGAAAAACAACTAAAAAATTGCATGTATCATTTAATTGCATTGTAATCTACATGAAGACCTTGGAATTGAGATTTATTCACACATACTCTAAAGTGATCAAAATTTGATAAAGAAATAGAGTAGCTCGTGTCCCTGTGTTCGACCTTGGTAGACTTGCCAAGTATAAATACTCCACAACATTTAATGTATGTCCTTTTTGCTGATCGAAATCCATATCCTATACTACGATAATTTCCTTTATTAAAGAGGTGGATTTTCATGTTCATCAGTTAGCAGGAACTAACTGATATCGTGGTGTTCTTGACGCCCTCCTTGAGCCACTTCCAATGATCTTTTTGCCTCAAGATCTTCTCGTAGTTAAATTTGTCAGAGTTAGCTACTATAATATATTAGGACTTCACTACTATTTTTTTAGAATCGAGGATACATGGCGATAAGGCATGCTAGAAATTCCACTTTCTTTGTTTTCAAAAAATGAAGACTCAACCCCAAAACAAATGCGACCTATATATTCTCCATATCTGTCTCCCAAGACCCCAAGAAGAAAGCTATATGCGAGTAGTTTAGAAAAGAGAATCCTTGACTTCACTCGAGGTTCAAAAAGTTCGTGCATTCCTACTAAAAATCTATACCCGACATCATAGGTGACGATGCAGGGGAACCAAAGTCATCAACTCAAGCTCCTTATTTCGCCCCCTCTTTGAGTGCACAGTGAATCAACGTCGTAGAGTGCTCCTCGGATTACCAACCATCTTGGAATAACATCGGATTGAAGGTTCGAATCCCAAGTGGGGTGTGTCGGACTATCAAAATTATCGGACCTACTACTTAAAAAAACCCCTTTAAAACATCTTTAAAACAGTTTTTTTGTTAGATAACCTTTTTTTATGAATTATGTTTGAACGATCAAAAGGACTGCACGGTAAATATGATGGCATATAATTATATGTTGTATTTATAAATATTTTCAAAATATTTTTTTATAGTTTTTTATTTAAAAGTGATTAAAAATATTACAGTAAGGAAATTACGAAACTCGCCTCATCAATTCCAAGCCAAAACCGAAAAATGAATATTAGAGATAGAGTAGCAAAGATCCAGCCACGGATTATAATATGGCTAATCTGTTCGTCCCCAAACGGGTTCTAAAGTACAGGAACCTAATTAGCAAGTGAATTCCAACATTCCATGAACATTCATGTCCTGGAGATCACGTAACTTGAAAGTCGCTTTAAGCCTTTTCGTTTTCCTGACCAAGTCCGAGATAATCCATATGCAATTATAATATACATATAGCAGTCCCAGATAACGACCTCAGTTAACATATAAACCACACATCTCCATATGAGGCACGCGGCGGAGACGAGGAAGCGACGAAGAAAACCTCCAGTCTACGGTGGGGTGGACAGACTCGGAAGGAAATTTCCGCCACGAGACGAAATGGATGAGGTATATAGATCACGAAGCACATGTAGGAACTTCAACGAGCATTTACGAGGCGACCTCTTGATCAGGAAGCTTCCTTCTACCCTCGTGTCTTGATCCTTCTGCCAATCTTTAAATACGTATGAACCCTCAACCAAGTCGTCTCATCTCGTTCTTGAAGCAAACGGACATGGGTTCCTCGATTCACAACTCTCCACTGCCATCTTCCAGTCCTCTAACTTCACCAACTTCCTCTGACATCGACGACTCCGGTGATGAACTATCCTTCCTCTCCAGTGACGACGACGAAGATGACGACGGCGAAGACCTCACAGACATCGCGCAGCACGGCACAATCGAACCTTCCACCAACTGGCCGGCCTTGCACACAATCATCCTCGACCGCATCCTCCCCTTACTCCCCGTCCGCTCTGTCCACCACTCCCGTCTCGTCTCCTCGCGCTTCAACCGCCACATCTCCGCCCCCATCTTCACCCACGTCCAGACCCTTTCCAATAGCTCCCTCTCCGGCATCTTCCTCTGTGACCCCCATGCCGACCGACCTACTGATTACATCCCATTCGCCCCCTCCTCCGTCAACAGCATCCCCTCCCCCACCCTCCACTTCCTCCCCAGTTATGGGAGCTGCCACGCACTCGCATCCTCGCGTGGCCTCCTCTGCTGCTCTCCCCATCCACACGTCGATAGCCGACGCTACACCATTTGCAATCCAGCCACCCAGGATTACACCCTGTTACCTCCATCCTTCCAAGAACACGACGGTGTTGCACTCGACCTCACGCCATCCATCAACAACCTCGACAACGATTACACGCTCATCTGCACCTTCCTCTCTGATGAGTCAACACGTGGCTTCGCCGTCTTCTCTTCATGCAACGGCCAATGGTGGTACTCCAAACAAACGATGGCTGGCAATGCCATCGAGCTCCTCTCCCCTCACGGTGTCACCACGGGAGGGAAGGCATATTGGCGGACTGTGGAAGGGTCTCTCCTATGCTACGACCCGGTAGGGGATTGCACCACGCTGCTGGATGTGCCGGAGGAGGCGATGAGCGGGTGGGCGTTGTGGCAGATAGGAGAGCTCGAAGGGAGGTTGTGCTGCGTGACCTACTCAATGGAGGCGGGGATGGTGCTGGTGTACATGATGCGGAATGGTGATTGGGACATGGTTAGGTTGGTGGAGATGGGGGTGGGGGTGGACGTGCGACCTATGGTGACAGGAGGGAGAGGGCGCGAGGTGGTGCTATGGGTGGAGGGTGGGGTTTGGGGCTGCGATGTGGTAACAGGAGAGCGGCGGCTTCTGTGCGAGACGAAGGTAGCGGCTGCACCGGAATTCCTACCGTATGTCAGCAGCTTCGCCTTTGTGAAGAAGTTTCATGAAAACGATTATACCATCGTTGAGGGTAACCGCACGCAGTCCAGTTTTGAGAAAATACCATATACAGATCTGTCTACTTATGCTTATATACTCCGAGAAGAGGACTCTGTCCAAGATATTAAGCATTTTAATCATTCGACCTTTTTTTGTAAATAAATTTGTCCTCACTTGCTGTGTTATTCCTATGGATGTTAGTCTTGTAAATGTTCTGTATGCCTTTCATCTAATATAAACGTACGTCTTGCTTTCTTGTTCTGTCTACGACGATGAAGGAGAAGGATCCATCATCCCTTGCATGCCAAGCACGTCTTTGAGGAAGAACATTTCATCCCAAGGCTCAAACTGAACGAGTCTTTTACTGCAAATTTTTTTATGCTTAGACAAATCTCTCTGACTAGAACAATACATAAAACACTCCGGGAACTGACATGAGGAGGTCCGAACAAAATAATAACCCATATTCCGCAGCTAAGCATAACAAATTACATGCAATAAAAAAAGAAAATACTCCCCCCATCAGAGAATGCTGCACATAATACGTTCCTCTGTATCATGATAACATAAAACTCATATCCATCAAATAAAACTCAACTAAGCATAAAAATGAACAACCGGGAAAAAACCCCTAAACCCTAATTTAGGGCGCACGGGGAAGAAAGGGAAGACGTGCTTGAAGAGGATGTCCAGGAGAGGCTTTGGACGGGGAGGAGGGCGTCTGAACACAGTATACAAGTTGGGTACTCCATCGCCATCGTTGGCCGCCATGGGTGTGGGAAAGGACACCGGTAGGGAGGAGGAGGTGACGAATACGCGATCCAACGGAGGAGAGAGAGAGACCAATTTTGAGGATTTGTACGTCCTTCAGTAAATAATAAATGGGGAAGAGGATCTCTGCTGTAGAACGAATTGCAGCAGAGGTGTTGTAAATTGAGTAATTTTTTTTAATTTAAATTCTAAAATCCAACCTTATAGATTGAATCTTAGGTTAATGTTCTATGTATTTTTCAAATTTTGATTAAATCCGATATTATTTGCTATTTTATCTTAATGGTCAAACAATCGGTCAAGATCTAAGCAACTTGAACTCCATTTAAAAAAGATCCGAATCTTGAAGTATTAAGATAAAATAAGAAATAATATTGGATTTAAGCGAAATTTGAAGGATATGTAGAGAATTAATCTAAGATTCAATCTTATAGGAGGGATTTTAAAATCTAAATCACAAAAAAAATATGCGAATTTACAGTACTTTTGCTGCAATACCTCTAGAGCAGAGGATCCTCTTCCAATAAATGGAGGCTGAGCCGCACGATAAAGATCCAACGGTTCACGGTGTAAGAGCCCTGAAAATTTTGGATTTCAGGTGAATTGTTTCGTCTTAATCGAACGGTTGGAACGCAGTCTCAATTTACAGCAATACTGCAGAGGATCTGCTTGCCACATGGAATAATAGAAAATTAGCCGTCTCCTTTTTCTTTTCCATTTAATTGGTTCGTATTATTGTCATAGAATTGCCTCACGGCCTTAAATAATTGTTTAAATATTAGTTGGTCAAGTCTTCTGTTCTTGAATTTATAAGATAACTTCCTGAGAAATTTAGGAAAAAGTTCTGGAAGGTAACAATCTGGTACTAGATGTTTAAAAATTCTCGCAAAATGATTTTGATCCTTTATGATTTAAATTTGAAAAGATAAAACGATCTGCTAAGTTTCACTAGTAGGATCACACTAAGGCAAAACTTAAAAATAGGTATGGTATTGTTACTTTTCAAAGTTCAGATACGACAATGAAATCGAATGTATAGTTGAGGGGGTATGTTGCAATTTACTCTAACTTTTTCTCATCTCAAATTATCTTTCATATTTTAAATTCCCAACTAGCTGCAAATAATCAAATATTAATTTCCATATCTTTATTATTAAATTTATAACATAAATATTATTCGTTGTCCAAAATTTTATTTTTCTTATAAATCTTCTAATGAATATTACTAAATTACTAGCAATGAGTAATGCAATAACTAACGCTCTGACTTTTTTCGTCTAATTATTAGTAGAATGTCATAATTTAGTGCACATGTTAATAAAAAAGTCACCTGAGCATAATCAACATTTTATTAACCTTTAGTAAAAATTATGACAGTGGTTATAAATTACAAGAATAAAACCAAAGGGTTCGTTTGGTTACAGGGTTAGACAGTGTTGGGTTGGGGTACCCTTGTGAATAATAAACTGTGAGGAGGATTGGGATGTTTGGAATGAGGGGTATCCCGGGTTGGACCAACCCAACCCTGCCCAACCCTACAACCAAACGAACCCAAAGGATTACAAAACAATGGAAATGTTGCACAACACCCCCATCGAGTTTTTGAATATCCATTAAGGGTGTGTTTGGTATGTGGGTTAAGGTGGGTTAAACTGGTAGCAGGTAACCCATTTTTGGATTTTAATGTTTGGATAGAGGGTTGAACTGAGGGTGGGTTAGAAGTGTGTTTATTGTGATATGATTGTATTGAAGTTTGAAAAAATGAGTAGAAGTCGAGTAGTTTATGTTTTTTATATGATATGATGGTATAATATATTATTTTTTGATGGAATTGATGATGGAGAATTGATTTATTTAATTTTTTAAAAGATAGAAAGTGAGGTCCACGTAGGAGTGAGAAATACTGGGGTTTTACCCCGTGTGCCGAACGGCACCTAAGGGTGCGTTTGGTTGGCGGGTTAAGGCGGGTTAAACTGGTAGAGGGTAACCCGTTTTTGGATTTTGGTGTTTGGATAGAGGGTTAAACTAGGGGTGTGTTAGAAGTGGGTTTGGGGTGATATGATTATATTGAAGTTTGAAAAAGTGAGTAGTTATTGTGATATGATTGTATTGAAATTTGGAAAAATAAGTAGAAGTAGAGTAGTTTATAATTTTTATATGATATGATGATATAATATATTATTTTTTTGATAGGATTGACGATGTAAAATTGATTTATTTAATTTTTTTAAAAATGAATAAAGTGGAGCCCACGAGGAGAGAGAGAGTGACGTGGATTAAGGGGGTAAACTCCCTTTGCATATTAGTTCCCAGTGGTGGGGCTTTTATAGTTCAAAATATTTTTATTCGCATTTACTCCATTGAGTTATTCTGATTTTGGGAGGTTCAGTATTTAATAGCCGCATTCATGATATCTATATCCACATAATAAATCAATATTTGCTGCTCCATTTTATTTTTATTAGCTCATATGCGTAGGACATGCAAAGGATGTGGAGTTTATTAATATTTAAATAACTAAAATTGGGCCCGTTAATCTTAAAGACAATGAAAATAGATTTTTTTCATGGGATATTTTTTCTTTGTCCCAAGAGTCTGTGTGGTTTTCCTAGGACCTAATTGGTTAGAGGGTTAGGTTGAATAGAATTAAGTTTTACGAATCAAGTAACAGTAACAGTGTATATTATTTTGGGATTTGATCACTTGTACCTAGACTTGGCCAACGGGATCGGGGTCCGCCCGTCCAACTCGCTAATGAGATGGGTTTGGACTAGGAGATTTGGTCATGAACAGAACCGATTTTGCTTGCAAAAATAAAAAATATATAAGTATAAGCTGAATAATAAATGTAGTAATATAATACACTTCAAGTTTTTCGTATGTGACGCTAATTTTAATAAACTTTAATAGTTTACATATTAAGTAACATATACACTACTTATATTAGTTATATAATGTACAAATAGTATCACTAAAATCATTTATACATATTAAATATCATTAAAAAATCAATGGAAAAAGAATGAAATAGACATGGGTCAACCCATGGCGGGCTTTGGACCGAGGTTTTTGAAACTCGGCCCGTTCGACCTGATCTACGGGTCGATCCAATCCGTATTTTTATCAGGTCTACTTGTACCTATCCAAGATATTGCAATATCAATTATGCTCCTTTTTTTAGAATATCAACACAAGAAAGATTGTATATTTTTGGAATACAAATGATCTGGTGAAGAAATTAGGGGATGAACACGTATTCCGAAAAAGAGAAATATACCAAAAAAGAAATATAATTGATATTACAATATTTCATAGGGGTAGGCGTACAACTGTAGATATATGGATGGTTGAGAGGGATTGAATGAATGTGAAATTTATTTTTATATTATATTTGATTCTATGTATGTTTAGGATATAGTTTGTCATGCCGAATTTCTTAATTCAAAGTGTGTTTAATAATACGGTAAATTTCAATAAAAAAATAAATTTGATTAAAAAAAGTGCAAGTCGGTCTTCCACTTTCCACGTCAACTGAAGACTTGGGATGCATCCGTTTGCTTTCTGATCAAGTTTCCGCAGCCACGCGGCTCTTGAAAGTTGAAACGACTAATATAATATTTTCTTATATTTAAAATTTTTTATAATAACTTAAATAATAATGAAACTAAAAATTATTAATTAGAGATCCAAATCAACGAATACGGATACGAAATAGGAGTTACAATATTCTTATCTATTTTAAAATACAGATACGGATACTAATATGGATACATTGCGGATATTGAAAATTAAACTATATCATTAAATACGGATACTGATATGTAAACAAATAATCATGATTCAGATACGGATAATCTACGAACGGAATCTGGTTATCCTGTAGATAAGAAATACCTTTTAATGCTTAAATTAATAGGATTGTTTGGTAAAGTTGTAACTAATAGCTAATTAAATCAAAATTAATAAACTGCAAGACAACAAAGTAAAAAAAACTATAATGTTATACTAAGTTTAATAATTTTATAATAAATGATTAAATAATATATAAATTTATATTTTTCTTCTCATATTTAAAAATGACTCCAGATACAATCACAAAGTACTAAATCACTCGTTCCCTGTGTTCTTATAGAATTCACAGTTCTGTGATTCCATTAAGATAAAACATGAGCATAAATGTAATCACAAAAAGATAAATTTGCGGTGCTACCTTTTTGTGATTACATTTATGCTCTTATCCTACCTTAACGAAATGATAGAAGTGTGAATTTCATAACATAGGGGCATGAGTGTTATCACAAGAAAAAGGTTTTGCAGAATCTCGAATGGCCAAAAGTGTAAAAAAATATTACAATCAAGTTCTTTTAAATCTTGCGCTCCTCCAATATTTTACAAATACAGTCATGCCCCTATCTTTTTTTTTGCAATAACCCTTGCGCCTCTATATTCTTATGAAATTCATAATTCTATATGTCTGTCATTACATTCATGCTCCTGTTTTACGTCAATGGAAGGTCACAACTATAAATTTTGTAAGAACATCGGGTCACATGCATTACTGCAAAAAAAATATGAACAGAAATGTAATCGTAGACACCGGTTGGAAAAGACATGTCTGTTTTACCATTGCTCCTCTAGGCGTGGATCCTCTCCTCTATTGAGGTATCGTAACAACGGAGAGCCACTCCATCGAGCGAAGACGACAAAGAGAGATGATATATAATGTGGGCTTAATTTATTTTCTAATTTCTATGCATTAAATAAAAAACTTTGTACATGAAAGTTGTAGATAATAATACAAATAAAAATAAAAAATTGATTTCCTACAAAAAATAATATACAATGTACTTTTTATACTCTAAATAAAAAGCCAAAACCCAAACGTCTCAAATCTATATATCCTAAATAAAAACTCAAAATGTATCAAAATCACCTCTAATTTTATATAACTTTTAAAGTCGTCGTGGGCTCAACGATGATCGGAGCTGGGCAGAGATGCGGCGGAACGAAGGCGGAGGGTCGCGACTGCAACGGTGTCAGGGAGACAACCAGATCTCGTCGTGGCGGCACCCCGATGCTATCACCACCGGGTTGCGTGCTTACGACAGATAATGGAGTTGGGGTCGGCAATGGTGTTTAAATAGGAGGCGAGCGAAGGAATCGGAGGTGATCGGTCGCGAGCGACGCGGAGGAGGTTGGCGGCGTGGCTGGTGCGAAGGCGGCGGTTGCAAAGGGCAGATGCGGCGGTTGTTGTGGAGGGGGGCGAGGGAGGACGATGTGCAGCGACCGTTCGATCGGCCGCTGATCGAACGAGCGTAAACGCGCCACGTGGCGGGGGGTGAGAAGGGGCTGAGCACGTGCAGAGCACGTGCCTGGGAGGCACGTGCGACACACGTGTTGAGGCTTTAATATATATATTTATTTATATAAAAACAAATAAATTAAAATCTCAAAAATCGCTGACACGTGGCAGCACCAGGGGTGACCACGTGTCAGCACCAGAAAAATCGAGAAAGAATTAATTTGTAAAATGAAGAATAAATAGAAAATGACCTCGGATCGAAAAAGTTCCTTCACGAAAATTGTTCGTCTCGATGAGATCTACAACTTTCATGAAGATATCAAAGCCAAAATCGATCAAATACACAAGTGAATTTTTGGGGTATCCTATGTACATAGAACACCTTGATTTTTGGGTTTTGTATTTTTTATGTCATTTTTAAACTAGATAAAAATTCAGAGAAAATATGGAAAAATCAAAGATAAATAAGGACACCTTAATCTAATTTTTTGGATTTTTATTAATTAAGAAAATATGTACATAAATGTAAGGTCAAAAACCGCTAAAATACACAATGTACAAAAGAGGCCCAAAACCCAATTTTCACATACGAGCTCCGATTCACTTGAACTTGGTCTTTTTTTGAAGTTAATTGAATGTACATTAGTTCAAAAGTCAGTAGGATTAAATCGGACACTGGATGGGGAAGATAAGTGGCTTTTAGTCCGAAGATCTTGAAACTAGGGTTTGGGTTTTTGGTCCACTTATTTGGGTTAGTGATTTTTTGTGTTTTTCATTTATTCTTGTTAGTGATATGTACATAATGGAGTGGTTTTGGGTTATTCGGAGTTAGCATGAAGGAGTTAAAAATCCGGGCAGTTAGGCTATTTACAGGTCAAATTTGGCTTGGATTTTTGGCTCCTTATTTTGTGCAGAAATTGTGGGTAAAATGACATTCTTATGAAAACATGCATGAATGCTAATTATGCAGAATAGATGTAGATATGATGTTGATTTTGAGGGAATTGAGCTTAATAAATGAGATTTATAGTGATGAATCCGAGATTCATCAGTTGGCAAGTAGTCCTGATCACTAACAACACCAGATCTGATGGTCCAGAGAATGTCTGCTACGTGCGGTCAGATATATCAGATGGGGTCAGATCTAACGATTGAAAGGCTGCAAAAGTTGATGGCTCAGATGTTGTCTGGAGTGACGAGTGCCATCTGACGACTGGGTAGTGGTCTGGAAGAACATCTCCAGGTCGAGCTTCGATCGAGCGGAGGAAGAGATCCACCGGCCCAATTGAAGATCGAGGAGGTCCAACAACTTCGTGGAGGCGCGACGCAGCGGGCTGAAGGGTCCGATGAAGGTGGTGACATGTGGATGGTCATGACGATGGCCGGCCACCTGGAGGTGCTCCGCCTGAGCAACTGAAGGCTTGAGATGGGTTCCTTAAGGGCAATAAGACCTGCAAACTATAGAGCGACTCGAGGGCTTTGCCCCGGTCAGGTTATTGCTTGATAAAGATAAGGGAAGCATAGGGGAATAGAGCTCAATTCCCAGCGAATGTGAAGGACGGGAGTCTCAACCTTAATCTCGACACGAGGGTCGAGTTTAAGGGTCATCAGGATGTGCAGGAAGGTGGCTAGTGGAATGGTGTATCGATCGAAGCGATTAGATATGGTGAACGAGGCTCTGACTGGCTGGTCGGAGTAGATGAACGGCGATAGTGGAAAAATGAAAGATTGAATCGAACTGGGAGATGGAAGCGAAATGATAGGTACCTGAAGGTTCAGAAGTGTTCCTACGCTTCAGGCGAGGATGGTGGTCGGGGTCGTGGCCTCAACCGTGCTGCAGCAGGCAGGGAGGCTGAATACGACGGAGAGCTTCGGCCATGTAGGGGAGCTGCGACTACATGCCACCAAACTTCGCTCCAAAGGCACTCGCAAGCTGATGTCATTCAGCTGAAGGTCTCTAGGGGTGAAGAGAGGGGCGAGGCATGAGATGCGGTTCCAGGAGGGGGAAGAGGATGCTTTATAGGTTGCTCGGCGGTCCAAAAAGATCGCATAAAGCGTAGAACCCTTGAGCAATTCAAATCGGCCAAAGGACCCACGAGGTTGTCGGATGTACGAGGATTATTGGGTCCGAATTTTGAGGCAAATGGATCTCGGGTTCAGGCTGAAGAATTTTGAGAAGGAGCTCCGGCTAACAGAATCCGGGTCTGACCCGGGAAGGGGGAACCGTTGACCGAGGTCAACAAAATGGCTGGACCAATGAGGAAATCAGGATTTACAAAATATTTACAAATTTAATAAAAAATTTAATTATGTTAAATTAAAAAGTGTAAAGAATAAAAAACGTTTATTATTTTCCAAACTATTTTTCTGTGATTTTAAATTATTTTTATGAAAAATAAATTAGTGTATGTACAAGATATATTATTATATACATGTATAGTATTCCTATGTATTATGTACAAGTATTTTTATTTTGTTATCTATACACACATACCTAAATTACTATTTTATTTATTTTCAACATATTTTTAGGGGTATAAATAATTTTTATTTTATTTTTACAAGTTATTTAGAGGTATATAATAAATAATGAATATGGTGTATACATATGTGTTTTATGTAATAGATGGAGACTTCTATTTTTATTTTTGTTTAATTTTTCTGAATTTTATTTTATATTATTTTTTGAAATATATACAAGGGGATAAAAATAATAATTTGATTTTATTTTGTCGAAAATAATTATTTACACATATATGTAATATGTACAACCCAAAGTAGACCCTATCTTTCTCTACTTGTTTTATCTTGCGATTAGGTCAAGGATTGACCTTCTCTTAGGATTCAGATCACTCTGTATTTATTCTAAATACCTCCTTCCTTTTTTCTTTTCCTTTATTCTTTTATTTTTGCACAAAAATATGCTAATTAAGAAATTTAACAAATGCATGCAGAATGCTAAGTTATTGTATTTACAGATATTTACATGTTGTTTTGCCAAGATAAATAGTTAAAATAAAAGAATAAAGAGTGAGAATCAGGGATTCATCAAAATTCACCGTAGACTTTGTTGTACTGTACATGGAGATCCCTGAGTCTGTGACAGATACACCCATCATACTAGGGCGTCCATTCTTGGACACAGCCAAGGCGGTGTCCAATCATATGCATTACTGCAAAAAAATATGAACAGAAATGTAATCGTAGACACCGGTTGGAAAAGACACGTCTGTTTTACCATTGCTCCTCTAGGCGTGGATCCTCTCCTCTGTTGAGGTATCGTAACAACGGAGAGCCACTCGATCGAGCGAAGACGACAAAGAGAGATGATATATAATGTGGGCTTATTTTATTTTCTAATTTCTATGCATTAAATAAAGAAACTTTGTACATGAAAGTTGTAGATAATAATACAAATAAAAATAAAAAATTGATTTCCTACAAAAAATAATATACAATGTACTTTTTATACTCTAAATAAAAAGCCAAAACCCAAACGTCTCAAATCTATATATCCTAAATAAAAACTCAAAATTTATCAAAATCACCTCTAATTTTATATAACTTTTAAAGTCGTCGTGGGCTCAACGATGATCGGAGTTGGGCAGAGATGCGGCGGAACGAAGGCGGAGGGTCGCGACTGCAACGGTGTCAGGGAGACAACCAGATCTCGTCGTGGCGGCACCCCGATGCTGTCACCACCGGGTTGCGTGCTTACGGCAGATAATGGAGTTGGGGTCGGCAATGGTGTTTAAATAGGAGGCGAGCGAAGGAATCGGAGGTGATCGGTCGCGAGCGACGTGGAGGAGGTTGGCGGCGTGGCTGGTGCGAAGGCGGCGGTTGCAAAGGGCAGGTGCGGCGGTTGTTGTGGAGGGGGGGCGAGGGAGGACGATGCGTAGCGACCGTTCGATCGGCCGCTGATTGAACAACCGTAAACACGCCACGTGGCGGGGTGTGAGAAGGGGCTGAGCACGTGCAGAGCACGTGCCTGGGAGGCACGTGCGACGCACGTGTTGAGGCTTTAATATATATATATAAACAAATAAATTAAAATCTCAAAAATCGCTGACACGTGGCGGCCCCAGGGGCGGCCACGTGTCAGCACCAGAAAAATCGAGAAAGAATTAATTTGTAAAATGAAGAATAAATAGAAAATGACCTCGGATCGAAAAAGTTCCTTCACGAAAATTGTTCGTCTCGATGAGATCTACAACTTTCATGAAGATATCAAAGCCAAAATCGATCAAATACACAAAGTGAATTTTTGGGGTATCCTATGTACATAGAACACCTTGATTTTTGGGTTTTGTAATTTTTATGTCATTTTTAAACCAGATAAAAATTCAGAGAAAATATGGAAAAATCAAAGATAAATAAAGACACCTTAATCTAATTTTTTGGATTTTTATTAATTAAGAAAATATGTACATAAATGTAAGCTCAAAAACCGCTAAAATACACAATGTACAAAAGAGGCCCAAAACCCAATTTTCACATACGAGCTCCGATTCACTTGAACTTGGTCTTGTTTTGAAGTTAATTGAATGTACATTAGTTCAAAAGTGAGAAGGATTAAATCGGACACTGGATGGGGAAGATATGTCGTTTTTAGTCCGAAAATCCTGAAACTAGGGTTTGGGTTTTTGGTCCACTTATTTGGGTTAGTGATTTTTTGTATTTTTCATTTATTCTTGTTAGTGATATGTACACAATGGAGGTGGTTTTGGGTTATTCGGAGTTAGCATGAAGGAGTTAAAAATCTGGACAGTTAGGCTATTTACAGGTCAAATTTGGCTTGGATTTTTGGCTCCTTATTTTGTGCAGAAATTGTGGATAAAATGCCACTCTTATGAAAACATGCATGAATGCTAATTATGCAGAATAGATGTAGATATGATGTTGATTTTGAGGGAATTGAGCTTAATAAATGAGATTTATAGTGATGAATCCGAAATTCATCAGTTGGCAAGTAGTCCTAATCACTAACAGCCCCAGATCTGATGGTCCAGAGAATGTCTGCTGCGTGCGGTCAGATATGTCAGATGGGGTCAGATCTAACGATTGAAAGGCTGCAAAAGTTGATGGCTCAGATGTTGTCTGGAGTGACGAGTGCCATCTGACGACTGGGTAGTGGTCTGGAAGAACATCTCCAGGTCGAGCTTCGATCGAGCGGAGGAAGAGATCCACCGGCCCAATTGAAGATCGAGGAGGTCCAACAACTTCGTGGAGGCGCGACGCAGCGGGCTGAAGGGTCCGATGAAGGTGGTGACATGTGGATGGTCATGACAAAGGCCGGTCACCTGGAGGTGCTCCGCCTGAGCAACTGAAGGCTTGAGATGGGTTCCTTAAGGGCAATAAGACCTGCAAACTATAGAGAGACTCGAGGGCTTTGCCCCGGTCAGGTTATTGCTTGATAAAGATAAGGGAAGCATAGGGGAATGGAGCTCAACTCCCAGCGAATGTGAAGGACGGGAGTCTCAACCTTAATCTCGACACGAGGGTCGAGTTTAAGGGTCATCAGGATGTGCAGGAAGGTGGCTAGTGGAATGGTGTATCGATCGAAGCGATTAGATATGGTGAACGAGGCTCTGACTGGCTGGTCGGAGTAGATGAACGACGACAGTGGAAAAATGAAAGATTGAATCGAACTGGGAGATAGAAGCGAAATGATAGGTACCTGAAGGTTCAGAAGTGTTCCTACGCTTCAGGCGAGGATGGTGGTCGGGGTCGTGGCCTCAACCGTGCTGCAGCAGGCAGGGAGGCTGAATACGACGGAGAGCTTCGGCCATGTAGGGGAGCTGCGACTACAGGCCACCAAACTTCGCTCCAAAGGCACTCGCAAGCTGCTGTCATTCAGCTGATGGTCTCTAGGGGTGAAGAGAGGGGCGAGGCACGAGATGCGGTTCCAAGAGGGGGAAGAGGATGCTTTATAGGTTGCTCGGGGGTCCAGAAAGATCGACATAAAGCGTAGAACCCTTGAGCGATTCAAATCGGCCAAAGGACCCACGAGGTTGTCAGATGTACGAGGATTATTGGGTCCGAATTTTGAGGCAAATGGATCTCGGGTTCAGGCTGAAGAATTTCGAGAAGGAGTTCCGGCGAACAGAATCCGGGTCTGACTCGGGAAGGGGGAACCGTTGACCGAGGTCAACAAAATGGCTGGACCAATGAGGAAATCAGGATTTACAAAATATTTACAAATTTAATAAAAAATTTAATTATGTTAAATTAAAAAGTGTAAAGAATAAAAAATGTTTATTATTTTTCAATCTATTTTTCCATGATTTTAAATTATTTTTATGAAAAATAAATTAGTGTATGTACAAGATATATTATTATATACATGTATAGTATTCCTATGTATTATGTACAAGTATTTTTATTTTGTTATCTATATACACATACCTAAATTACATATTTTATTTATTTTCAATATATTTTTAGGGGTATAAATAATTTTTATTTTATTTTTACAAGTTATTTACAGGTATATAATAAATAATGAATATGGTGTATACATATGTATTTTATGTAATAGATGGAGACTTCTATTTTTATTTTTGTTTAATTTTTCTGAATTTTATTTTATATTATTTTTTGAAATATATACAAGGGGATAAAAATAATAATTTAATTTTATTTTGTCGAAAATAATTATTTACACATATATGTAATATGTACAACCCAAAGTAGACCCTATCTTTCTCTACTTGTTTTATCTTGCGATTAGGTCAAGGATTGACCTTCTCTTAGGATTCAGATCACTCTGTATTTATTCTAAATACCTCCTTCCTTTTTCTTTTCTTTTATTCTTTTATTTTTGCACAAAAATATGCTAATTAAGCAATTTAACAAATGCATGCAGAATGCTAAGTTATTGTATTTACAGATATTTACATGTTGTTTTGCCAAGATAAATAGTTAAAATAAAAGAATAAAGAGTGAGAATCAGGGATTCATCAAAATTCACCGTAGACTTTGTTGTACTGTACATGGAGATCCCTGAGTCTGTGACAGATACACCCATCATACTAGGGCGTCCATTCTTGGACACAGCCAAGGTGGTGTCCGATCATGATAGTGGGAAGGTATACTTTCGCGTCGAGGGTGAAAGTATACAAATAGAGACGATCGACGAGACCATAGCGTGAGATTCAGCTTGCTCCGAGCTGTTCAGCAATGCAGAGAAGATGACAGAGGTAGAGCGAGACAACCACCAGGAGTGCAATTTTGTGATCACATATGATGAAGCAGTTTGGTCTGATCCCGTTTCACGAGCTCTTGTCTCACCTTCAGATACTACAGATCTACAACTTCCAGTAAATGAGAGTTAGGATAGCATACTCATGGCAGAGGACACATTTGAGACTAATGATCGTGCTATGGAGAGCGAAGCAGACTATATTTCTTGTGATTCTGATTCAGATCCCTCGGATTCATACATTGATTGGGCTGAGTTTGATGATTATTTGCCATGTCTGATGCCCACAAAGATGACATCTAGGGTGGAGATGGAGCCAGCATAGATTACAAACACACCAGCATGGCCGTCTTCATCAGATTTTCACGATCAGCTAGAGTTCTATCATTCAAATCTGGTTGCCTTCATACAGACATTTCAGAAGCCAAATTTTCCAGCTCCCAGTTGCCCAGAGTTGAAGATCTTACCGCAATCATTGAAGTATAGATTCCTTGTGGGTAAGCCAGAGATGTACCCAATCATTATCTCATCGTATTTGACTTGAGAGCAGGAATCCCGTTTGATGGAGGTTCTTGAAAGAAATCACAAGGCGATTGGATGGAGCGTAGCTGATCTCCAGGGGATAAGTCCGGCTCTGTGCTCCCACCATATTTATCTCGAAGAGGATGCTAAGCCACCACGTGAGTTCCAACAACAGCTGAACCCAAACCTTCGAGATGTGGTCATGAAAGAGATATCAAAATGATGGAGCACTTATTTTATCTACCCCATCTCCGAAAGTGGGTTAGTCCATTACATGTGGTGCCCAAGAAGACGGGCATCATGACAGTTGTAAGTGAGTCTGGAGAGGAGATCGCTAACTGGGTACCCACTTCTTGGAGGATCTACGTGGACTACAGACGATTGAATCTGGCCACTAAGAAGGATCACTTCCCGCTGCCATTTATTGATCAGATTATTGAGTGGCTAGTCGGGAAGAGTCATTACAACTTTCTTGACGGGTACTACTATTATAACCAGGTGGCCATAGCACCCGATGACCAGGACAAAACGACATTCACCTGTCCGTTTGGGACTTATGCTTTCAGACGGATGCCCTTGGGTCTATGTAATGCCCTGGCTACACTCCAAAGGTGCATGTTATACATCTTCTCGAACATGGCGGGTGATTGCTTAGAGGTCTTCATGGATGATTTCTCGGTGTACGGTGACGGTTTTGATGCTTGTCTTGACTACTTAGACTGTGTGCTTCAGTGTTGTATCGAGGTCCATCTTGTTCTATCTTGGGATAAGAGCCACTTCATGGTGACTCAGGGGGACGGTTCTTGGTCATATCATCTCCAATAGGGGCATGGAGGTCGATCCAACCAAGGTGGATATCATTAGGAAACTCAATCCACCGATCAACCTGTGACAATTGTGATCTTTTCTGGGGCATGTCAGTTTCTACCAATAGTTCATTCAGGATTTCAACAGGATTGTCCGACCGCTTACTAATCTGTTGATGAAAGACACCGAGTTCATTGTAGATGATAAGTGTCTAGCATCGTTCGAGACTCTCAAAGGATTAGTTGTTGAGGCTCTTATCCTTCAGCCGCCTAATTGGTCTCTCCCATTCGAGATCATGACGGATACCTCTGATTTTGCCATAGGGGCTATGCTAGGACATAAGAGGGATGTATTACCTTATGCCATTCACTGCGCTAGCCGTATTTTGGATGCCGCTCAACGGAACTACACTGTCACAGAGAAGGATATGCTAGCCGTAGTCTTTGCCTTGGATAAATTCAGATCTTATATTCTTGGATCAAGAGTGACGATTTATACTGATCATACCACCATCAGGTACATCATGGTAAAGAAAGATGCCAAAGCTAGATTGACTAGATGGATCCTTTTACTCTTGGGGTTTGATATTGAGATTAAGGATAAGCGTGGAGTCAAGAATGTGGTGAAAGATCATCTCTCCGATTGGAAAATCTTGAGGAATTAGAGCAGATAGAGCCTATTACAGAGACCTTCCCAGATGAGGCAATCCTTGCTATCGTCTTGCTTACACGGTACATCGATATTGTGAACTATCTTGTTGCCAAAATAGTTCCACAAAGTTGACCCAGACAATGACTTGCGACTTTCCTTGCAAAGGCCAAGTCGTACCATTGGGAGGATCCCATCCTTTATCATGAAGAAGGGGATAGCATCTGACGTCGGTGCATTCCTCAGGAGGAGCACCACATCGTCCTCACTTACTGCCACAAGCTTGAGGCAGGAGGACATCATTCTAAGAGGAGGACAACACATAAAGTGCTCCAATCAAGCCTATGGTGGCCTACCCTTTTCAAGGATTCCGATGAATTCGTGAAGAGGTGTACTGAATGTCAGAGGATGGGCACTTGTGGATAGCATGACATGATGTCGATGTAACCCATTCACTTCTATGAGATTTTTGATGCATGGGGAATTGATTTCATGGGTCCATTCCCTAAAAGCCAGGGATTTGAGTACATTCTGTTGGCTATTGATTATGTGAGTCATTTGGGTTGAGGCCATTCCCGCCCGAACCACAAATGCTAAGACTGTTTGCCAATTTTCGGGGAAGAATATCATTTCACGATTTCGGGTGCCTAGAGTTTTGATATCTGACGGGGGATCTCATTTTATCAATGATAAGGTAAAGGCCCTTGCTAATGAGTTCATCATAGACCATCGAGTTTCCACTCCATATCATCCTCATACCAATGGTCTTGTTGAAGTATCAAACATGGAGATCAAGGCGATATTGCATAAGGTCGTCTGCCCGGACCAAAAGGATTGGTCACAGCTTTTGGACTCGATCTTGTAGGCATATCAGACTTCCTTCAAGACACCTTTGGGTACATCTCCCTTTGTCTCGTTTATGGCAAGCCATGCCATTTACCTGTGGAAATAAAGCACAAGTTGCTATGGGCAGTCAATGGGATATTATTGGATCCAGAGAGTATAAGAGATCGAAGGAAGGTAGAATTGGAAGCCCTAGAGGAACTTAGAGATACAACCTTTTCGAGTAGCCTACAGTATAAGAAGCGAGTGAAGATATGGCATGATTCTCATATTAGCCATAAGCAGTTTGAACTGAACCAGAGAGTATGGTTACTCGATGCTAGGTTGAGATTATTTCCAGGAAAGTTTTAGAGAAAGTGGAAGGGACCATACTTGGTCCGAAATGTGCATGACAATGGCAGCATTGATATATCTGAGATGTCATCTGAGTCACCTTTCGAGATAATGGTCAGCGCCTGAAGCCATATCTAGATCATGATCTGTTGATCGTTGACATTGCCCTTAATCATTTTGCATGAGATGTGATCTTTTGACTCACATCATTTACATCTCATGCCTGATTATCACTTCCTTTCATAGATGTATAGATCCAGATGTCCATATCACACATTATTTGGTTTAACACCCATCTGTATTTTATGATTATGCTATACTTACGATGTACTTTACCCTAAGTATAGGGGGTGTCAGATTTTTTATTATTCTTTTGATTCTTTTACCTCTGTTTTGCTACCTATACTGAGGGATATTTTACCCTAAGTATAGGTGAGGTAGACCCCTGTACATTCTAACCCTCGGTTTTCCCCTTTGTTTACAATCTTCTACACTTAGGATTACTTGATCCTAAGTATAGGGGGATCACCGACGTCTGTTCATTCTACTCTTTTATTCGTCGTTGTAGTATAGCCCTTCTTCTCACTTCCCAATACTCAGCACGAGTTATGTCTTCTTCATCGCTCTTTGATCACTATGAGGACATCGTTCAAGCTAAGTATAAGGGGGTGTCGTATATATGATATATACTTTAGCAATAACTCGTACTTTGTGTGAGTGTGTTACATAAAATTCTTTCTTGAATATACGTGTTTATAAATAGCTATTTGTAAAAATTATTTTTGTACAAATGTTTATAAAAATATTTTGCTTGTGAAAACTTTGTAAGTATTTTTGTATCAAAATTATGTAAATAGTACAAAATTTTTGAAAATTGTTTGAAAAATAAAACTTTGCAAAAATTTGTGTAAATATTTGTAAATGGTTTACAAAACTTCTTCTTCTTCTTGCATTCAAACATTTTCAAAAAATTTGCATATTTTGAAAATTGCATCAAAAATATTTTTGTACATATTTGTATTTTCTTCTGAATCATAGTTGATTTTTAAACTAGTATGGAATTAAATTAAAAAATGGAGTTTGGTTAAGACCTTAATCCACCTAATTCTCAAAGGAACCTTATAGGATTTCGTGTTAAGACTTTTCCCCATTAGGGACTTAATTCTTTGAGTTCACTAGGTTATGTTCACATGTCATCTTAATGACCTAAGTAGAACACTTAACAACGCACACATGACTCTCACAGATAATGGCTTTACTTGGATCAACACCTTACACATAGCTCCACACGGATGAGGTCGTGAGGATGCAAAATCCTTTGGCTTGGGGTAGCATACGAGAGTAGTACTTCTAGGCGGAACCTCTCATCTTCCTTTAGGGAGGGATGTGCACTTCAACTTGGTCTAGCAGTGTTGAGGTCTAAAGACAGGAGTTGTGGGTTGCAATAATGCTTCAAAAGAGGGATATTCGACTGGCTTAAGAAGAAAAAGTCCTTGTGTATATGCTGCACCATGTAGATATGTTGTACATATACACATAAAAAATGCGCAAAATCAAGTAAAAAACTCCATAAAAGTGGATAAGCCTGATAGAAAATAAAATGCCTGTCGAAGTGTATATAGCCAAATAAAGCAAAGCTTATGTATTACACCTTCTGATCTCATGAAGCTTGTTGCGGGAGACTTATCTACACTGGTTAGGCTCTTAGGGATACGTGGCTACACTGGCCACGATCCATTCTCTTCTTTCCCCCTTCTTCTTGAGCTGGTTGCACATGAAGTTAGAAGGGAATACCCCGCTCCTCGAGGAAAGAGCTACTAGACTGAGGAATTAAAGTTACCATGTTGAGGGAATCTGTTTCTTTGTCATTTATGAGGTGGGGATCTAGGAGCTACATATCACTTACACAGTATAAGGAAAGATGCACAGTCATTAGAGTTTGCGTATGTAGACTTGTTCTGATCTGGATTATTGAGGAGTCTTGACCCTAGAATGGTAGAACTTAGAGGTTTTTGAGTCTTAAACCTATATCCCAATAAGGTTCCTACAAACTAATAATCCAAAGGTTTAACTTAGCTACATACTTCAATTTAATGAAGATAAGTTTAATAACCAACCTCGTGTCTTCTTCTTTTTCTTTTTATTTTCTTTTCACTTCTTTTTCTATTAAGTGTTTTCTAAGGAACTAGCAAAGGTAAAGTATAGGGGGTGATGAATCTATGATTCTCACTCTTTATTCTTTTATTTTAGCTACTTATCTTGGCAAAGCAGCTTCTAAATACTTGTAAGAACAATAACTTAGCATTCTGCTTACATATGTTAATATTGCATAATTACCATGCTTTGTGCAAAAATAAAAAAAATAAAGGAAAAGAAAAAGGAAGGATATGTTTAGAATAAATACAGAATGACTCAATCCCCAAGAGAAGGTCAAGCATTAACCTGATCACAAAATAAAGTAAGTAGAGAGAGTTAGGGTTCACTTGGTGTTGTACATCTTACCTATATTTATGCGCAATGATTTTCGACAAAATAAAATTTAATTATTATTTTTACTCCCTTGTTTATATTTTCAGAAATCATATAAAAACAAAATGAAAATTAGAAAAATTAAATAAAAATAAAATCCTCCTTTCATTGTGCAAAACACATGTGTATATATCACATTCATTATTTATTATATACCTTTGAATAATTTATTAAAATAAAAAATATTTTATACTTCTAAAAATATGTTGGAAATAAATAAAATATAAAATAAGGGTATTGGTGTAAAAATAACAAAATAAAAATACTTGTCCATAATACAGAGGTATATTATACCTATATATAATACTATATATATAGTATATACACTAATTTATTTTTCATAAAAATAATTAAAAATCAAAGAAAAATATTAAAAATAATAAACATTTTTTATTTTGTAAACTTTTTTAATATAAATTCATTTATTATTTTTAATAAATTTATATTTATTTTTTCTAATAGTTTTGTCCAGCCTATTCTGTCTGTATCCCCCGCTGCTTCTGATTGCGTCACCTTGGCCATGTTGACTCCAGTCAACTGGTCCCCTTCTCCTTTTCTCCCAAATCGGGTTTGCCCCGATTTTCACCCAATTTTCGTGACTCGATCGTGGCACCTTCCCTTCCGATCTCTAGCCCCAATTAAGGGGCGCGGATCCCTAATCCATGCCTGGGCATTTCTCAGTCGATCCGCGCCTCGGTTCACAGGTTGCACCCCCATCTGTTCGGACCTAAACCTCTTCCCTTTTCCTCCACCTTCGGCTGCTCCACCACTTCGGTTGCGCCTGCCTTTGCTTTTCTAGAGTGACAACATGAGAGGGAGAGGCAACGAGAATCTTTTGGATCGTAGTAGCCCCCAAGTCTGACGAGCTCTGTCTCCGCTCCGCTGTGAGGAGCTCCAACCTCTGGAACTGCCATCCATTGAGGCAATCACCCCAGTGGGCTTTGACCACGACCTCCATGCGACTTCCTTCACTAATAAGCACTTCATTTGTCTATCTTTTCCAGCTTGATTTGATCATTCATCCGCCTCATCTCGCAACTCTGACGACCATCTATCCATCTCCTGTTGCGCCTTTTTCTGACATTTACACGCCCCCACTCGACCTCCATTCGCTTCTACGTGCGCTCCGCAACCTCGCCCTTAACTCCAATCACTGAATTGGAGTCAAGCCACGGGTCGACTCCTTCACTTCATCGGAGACCTATCCCGCTCACATCCCCCTCTGTTTTTGATACTAGTTGTGCTCTAACCTTCACCGGAGCAGCCTCTCCAAGCATAATCCTTCTCCTGCAGGGTTAACATGCCTCATCTGGAGGTCAAGGACACGCCCAGGTAGCTCCAGTATTGCCATATCTCGCCAGGATCTTCTCCTTGGTCCTGGCCCCTTTTGAGCCCACCGACAGCTGTGGACGTACCTCAACGCCATTTCCCCCTTCCGAGCAGCTTGCTAGGACACCGGACCAACACTTCATCGTCGATTGAAACTCGCAGGGAGCGAGTTCATTCCCAGTTCGTCCAGACGCTGCCTCAACCATCCGATCAGGATCTCCCCCAGTTCTAATCCTTGCCGTCCACCATCAGGGAGACCACGAATGTTGTATCCATATGAGGATCGCTTTAGCGTCGTCCATTGTTGAAGGGGTACCCTCGCATCCAGACTGTCTGTCATAAGTGGACTGCCTTCAGCCGTTGGATTGCGCCTTAATAAAGGGGTAAACTTCACTTAGGCCCATTTCTATTCTTTGTTTTCCATATAGTCCTGTAAATATTTGTTGCAGTTCATTTTATTTTGTACAATTTGTATTTGCAGTTCTTTTTAGTATTTTCATTTTAGTCCAGTTTGTGTGAGCTCATGTGTAGTCCCACGTGCTTCTCAAGGATATTTGCATGACTTGCCCTATACTCTAGATGTTATCTTTTGAATGGTTAGTTTTTATATTTGCATTTATACCCCTGTTGGCCTGACTCAGGTGTTGTGCGCATGTTTTCCTGGATACTTTGCAAGTTAGGCCCTAAGATTTCTGTGTATGTTATTGTTTGGTCCCCGAGCTTTATTTTAATTACAAGTAGGTCCCTGTAAGCTGTCTATCTTGTATCTAATTAAATAAATAGCAAATCGATTCCAAAAATTCTCTAAAAATTACTATTAGCTCCCATTGACACATAATATTTATTGTGATTTTTATGGATTAATTTAGTTTCATTTATCATTTTCTAAAAATAAAAAACCTGTAAAAAGTGTTCTATCTATTTTTAAAAATACATAAAATTCGAAAAATTGCCTTTAAAATTCTATAAAATTATTGCTTGTGTTTTTGTGTGCTTTGTCTTTAGTACCAGTTTTGTTTTAAAACTCCTCATAAAACTCCTAAAAATTACAAAAGACCTAAAAACCTGTAAAAATCATACAAAATTCAAGAAAAATCGAAAATTCTAATTTTAGTTCTTGTTTATGGATATATATATATATATAATCATAAAATTCATAACCCGAACTTTAGAGCATTTTAATTATTCTTAACTTGCAATATTGTCCTGGGTGTGCACTGTTTGCATTTTTAGCCCTTGTTTGATTTTTATAAAATCACAAAAATATCATAAAATCCCTAGAAATTACCAAAAACACTTTAAAATTTCAAAACCCCTAAAATATTTTTATCTTAATTTTTGAGCATTTTAGTCCTAAATAAAAATTCAAAAGGCTTGTTGTGTACCTTCTTTTCTTAATTGCGTGATTTTGTTCCTTATTTAAAAATTACAAAAATTTGCAAAATTAAAAATCACCCAAAATTATTTTCCTTTATTTTTTTGAAATTCAACTACTTCGTACATTTTCATGCTCCTTGTGTTCGACACTGGTTGCTATTCCAGGTAAAAATAAATGGCGAAGATTGCTTACATTATGTGTGCTTTATTGTTTGATCTGATTTAGTGGTTTTCTTCTCTTTTCTTGTTGACTCCGCCTTGTGATCCGGGTCACAATGAGCCTTTGATTATTTGATTTCCTAACTCGAGTCGCTTAGCGCGTCATCATACACCTTGGACATGTTCCATTTAGTGAAAAATTCCAAGAAAGAATTATTTCCCTTAAGATATGGTACTAACCTATCTAAAGGGATAACACCTCAAGGAGTTGAGGAAGTGAATGCTAAAAATGCTTGCCCTTGTGCATCAGTTACGAGAAGCTGGGTGCATGCTAGATATGTACAAAAGCCATATGTCTACCATGCAATGGGAGAAGTAAACTATTACTAATCCTACTATGGAAATAAAACACTTGATTGCAGTAATAACAACATCTTCAAAGATGACGAGACTTTTTGAGATAGTAATATCAAAGTCTTATTTTCAAGAACTTAAGACTTTATAGATAGTGATCTAAAAGGTCTTAACTACAAATGCCTTATAAGACTTAAGATTGGGTCTTAGTCTTAAAAATAGAGATCTCCATTAATAAGGGTATTCTATTAAGGATAATGGAAATACTTGTTATAACGATTATTGAATTTTAGTCTCAACGACACTACAACTGCTTCAAGATTGAGTATTGATTGTATAAGATGCAACATTCACATTGGACGCGAGCACTGTTACTATGAGATATGAAAGTATCGTAAAAGGATTTGGCGTAGTCTCTCAGGAACAAAATTGACTAATCAGCTTGCCTAACTATTTTTCTAAATATCTTATGTTGTAACATGAGTGTGGGTTTAAAGATTAGCCCATTAGTGGCTCTTTGGGCTAATGGGAGATTGTCAAACATACGAGCCCACGATGAGCCACTATGCAATAAATGTTATTGCAAATATCATTCCATGATATAAAATGAAGAATAATTAATGTGCATAATAGGTTCCTTAGTACACTTAGAGTTATGTACCATGTCCATCTTAATAATCATACAACTATTGATTCAATTATTGAATCATAGAGGTTGGTGCTTGGATGAATATCTAAAGACTTAGATTGAGGACTCATCAAGCACCGTCAAATGATTTTTAAGAGAGGATCTCCGGCATGACAAGGAGATGACAATCCTTTCTCTAAAGACTGATATCTAACCGACCTCTTGATGTAGGTCCTCTGCATATGAATAGAGATTTAGAGGTGTTAGATAAGTTAGGTCAAAGAGTTGACTTAACGAGATCGAGATAACCAAAGATCTATGTCGTATGCTATCATGATATAAGCATGTATCCTCTGGTCGGAAACAGATGTGTTACTATATGTTTGAGTTTGTACATTTGGTAGACCAATAGGATTGATGACCTAACCAAAGTCTATACACCGACACGTTGGTGTGTATACAAAGGCATATGAGTAATACGATCTCTCAAAGGGTTCATCCAGGCTCTTTTTGAACTGGAAGACATGAGCTCACTCATGAGATATTGGGAAGAATCAAATTCCATACACGATCATCTCACTTTGGAAGCTTGACTAAATTTGTAGGTTCGATATATGCTTTTGGAAAATATATTATCGATACCAACTCCCAATGATCGAATGAGAACCTTAATGATAAAACTTTGAAGGAGACAGTCTAAACAGATCTAAAACTTCGGGTTTGTTCTCGGTCTTCCAGTATGCATGATGTACAGGTATTAGGAATACCCAAGGGTGATGTAATCATAAATGATTGTATAAACGTGATGCTTCTATTCCTAAGGAGTGATGAAACTGGTCTGGATTTAGTGATTCCTCTCAGTAGATAAGTGATCTGATCTTGGTCCAAATCTTGGACATTGATATGAATGTGATTCAGATGCAATGAGAAGTTTAGATTTGCCGTCTTGATTTAATCAAGCATCTATGGGAGGTATGTGATGAATCTCCGTTTCATCATCTTTATTCTATCATTTTGGTCTTAAAATCCCTAGTAAATGCGTGTAAATACCCTTAATTCATGCATTTAACATTCATGCGTTTACGTATAAATATTATATAAAATACGGTTTTAATGCTAAAATTATAAAATAAAGAAAAGAAAAGAAAAAATATCATTGATATTTTATGACCCTAAACCTCGAGATCTAGGCATCTCGATGACTAGGTCGATAAGGAATAAAGTAGGGGAAGATAAGGGCCAAAATACAATAAAATTCCTATTTATTTTATTTGTTTTTATTCATTTAGACCTATTTTTAGTTCCACTTTTTATACCTCAAATAAATAAACTTTGAACATGAAAGTTGTAAATAATAAATTTAAAAAAATACAAAACATATTTCATAAAAATAATATACTGTGTAAAAGATACAATCTAAATAAGTTTCCAAAATCCCAACTTCCCAGACCCATATCTCTCAAATAAAAATTCAAAATATATCAAAATCACTTTAGTTATATATAACTTTTAATAAGCTATTTAATGAAGGTGGTTTCATATTTTTGGAGTTAAGGTGTGGAAGTTAGGTTTTGGACCCCCATTATATAGTTTACCCAATTAAAATATTCATTTTATTATTGATTATTTTTAAAATTATATAGTTTTATAATTTTGTAAATATTATTTATAATATATTTACATATTAAAACTAGAATAAAACACTAAAGAAAATATTAAAATAAAATAAAATACAAAACTACATAGATAAATTACTTATATCTATACTTATATAATTAATACACCTAATTATTTAAAAGTATGAAATATATCAGAAAAATATAATAAAATATATTTGTGTATATAAATATATAAATTAATAAACTAAATTAATAAAGCCAAAAATACAAAATAAAAAAAGACCAAAATACATAGATGAATATACCTATAATGTACCCCTAAAATGTAACTTGTAATTCTAAACCTCTAAAAAATAAATAAAAATCATCATAAAATAATGTAGATAATAAGATTTTTTACTTTATAATCTAAAATTAATAAAATTATTTATTATTATTAACTAATTTCCAATATTTTCTAGTGTGCTTTTTCCTGGTTGGTCCACGTTAATCAACCGGGTTGCGTCAGAAGTTGACCCGTGGTCAACTCTCTCCTCAATGCCCTAGCCCATGTCAGAATTTGTTTTTGACCCGTTTCTTGGTTTTCCCCCCAAAGATTCGCACCTCCTTTCGGGACGATTTCTCTACAAAGTTGATCCTCGTTCCTTGCCCCTACATGCCCAAGCATCACCTAGGTCTTCGCATCACTGGCTAGGCTGCAGTTCCTCGATCTTCCCATCATATCGGTCAGTTGTACATAAGCCACCTTCTTCCTCCTTCCGATTTTGAACCTCTTTTGGCCGTATTTTTCTCCTCCATATGGCGCTAACAGGCTTGAGGAGGGTGACAATTTCCTCGCCTAGTCTTTTGGTGGATCGAGGACCTACCAAGAGTGTGTTCCAGCCACCTCCGTCGCTCACCGGCGTCGAGGTACAATCTCGTGACATTCCATCCCTTTGAGGTACCATTCTTATTGCTTTCTTAGCTTATTTTAGTCCATAGATTCATCCCCTACCTTTATTTTGCTCATTGATCGCATCATTTAGCGTAATCAACCCCCTTCGTGCTTCACTGGAGCCGAGCTCCGGCGAATCTCTTCCCTCTATTTCGACTGTTCTACCACCTCGCAACCACCATCGCATTCTCTCCCTTCATTTTTCTACACTCCAAAGGTCCCCATTCAACCCACTCCCTCCTGGAGCATGATCGTGGGTGCTCAACATCCCCATCTTGCCGGAGCAGCTCCTCTCAACTCCCTACACTTCCATCCACCCCGCTGCGGGGTCAAGGTTGTTTGCCCTCGACCCTTTAACTCTTTTTTGCAGGTTCTGGAACTACATTTCCTGCAGGAGCATTTTTGGTAACTCGTCGGAGGTACTTGGAGCTTCATAGCTCCCGGCCTCGTGCGAGCACTTCGACCATCGCTGGAGTCTTTCGAGTAGTTCAACAGTGAGAGCACCCTCCTAGGAGTCCTTGGAGATTTTTAGATAAGCATCGCATGCCAGAGGGGGAGAGATTTGGACGGAGGAAGCTCGCCTCACCGACATTGCATCCCTGTTCTTCCTCATCGCCCCTTCATCGTCCGATCAAGAACGCTCCTCCAGGTCACACGTGGACAGTCGGATGCAGAGCTTCCTGGCCGTGGCTCTCCCTCAGGTGATCTAATTCGGGCCCTCCACGCCGAACCGTCATCGTCCATCCTCGACGTGACATATGGATTAAGTGGGTGCAAGCAGGTTGTTGGATTCGCGCCCGCTGGGTATTTTGCATTTTTAGCCCAACTAGTTTCTGTTATTTATTTATTATTAATATATAAACTTTCATCTATTGTATATTAAGTTTTGTAATATTTACGTTCAGCTCCCTAGATAGTTATTAATTGCAATCCAGTCCTCATCCATGTCACCTTACCTTCCTGTACGCGTGAGGTGGGGGCATTTTACACAAGGACCCCCGTGAGTTTTGTGATTTCGTTGTAGTCCAGAAACTATTTTATTCCCTTATAAAATTTTGAAAAAAATACTGAGAAGCCCTTGGACTTTTGTGATAGTTACAAAAATACCCCTACCAATAATGGAGTTTCTCTTTGTTTCTTGTATTTATTTCATTATATCTACATTGCTCTAAAAAATCTCAAAAAATGCTCCTGATTACATCTACTTTCATGTGACCAAAAATCACTAGAAAATGTAAAAGAAAACTCAAAAAATATCAAAACGTTAAAAACCTTTATAAAAATATATAAAATTCCCAAATAAGACAAAAAACCTATTTCCTGTTTTATATTTTCTCTATATTATTATGTTTAGTTTAAAATTAATTCAGAAAAATTTTGATACTATTTTATTTTTTTATCTCCATTTTAATTTCGACTAATTAATTAAACCCTGATTTAGGGTATTTTTGACTAAAAAATATATAAAAATTAGCAAAAAATCCTAAAAATCATAAATAGTAAAATAATATTTAAAAACCCGAAAAGATTTTATTTTCTTTATTTTGTCTATTTTTATTAATATTTATATCTACCTTAGCATATATTGTATATATATCCTATGTAGCTTTATATATTTATAAAAAAGAAAAAGGAAATATAAGAATATAAAATACAAAAAGGAAAATATAAAACAGAAAATAAAAAATCAAAATACAAAAATACAAAATTAAAAATAAAAAATTAAAAAACTAAAATGGTTTTTATCGGTTGTGCCGCTTTGAGATCTTGCAATTTCAGTTATGCCCCTCCCTTTTTGGGAATATCAGTAGTGCCCTCACTTTTTGGCATTTTATCACTTGTGCCACTCCGTTACTTTAACAATGACTGAGTCAAACTTAACCATGGTTTCTTCAAACCATAGTATTGTTAAGAGGGGTATAACCGTCCACCCATCTTCCCTCCACCACCTCATCTTCTTCCTCCCCCATCTTCTTCCTCTTCTTCCTCCACAGCTCCTCCCTCCTCCTCCTTGAGCTCTCCTACGGCCTCCCCCGAGCCCCCTGCTCTGCCCTCAGCACCTCCCTCCGCTCGCAGCACCTCCCTCGGCCCCCCGCACCTCCCCCTGCACCTCCCCTCTGCCCGTACCTCCCCCCTCTACCCCGTACCACCCCCCACACCTCCCCTCCGCCCGCAGCAACTCCCTCCGCCCCTCGCACCTCCTTCCTCCACCCCCCGCACCTCCCCTTTGCTAGCATATCCCCCCTCCGCCCCCCTCCCTGCACCTCCCCTCCGATCGCACCTCCCCCTTTGCCCCCCGCATCTCCCCTCTCCGGCCTCCGCACTGTCGGGATCTACTGTGTAGTAGCAGTCTTATTTTTTGACTTATTTTCTAAATTTTTCGATATATTTGAAAACTAAAAAAAGTTTGAAAACTCATGACCACAATCAGGTACACCACCGGGGGTGAGGGGGAGGAGGTGGTGGAGGAGGAGTAGGAAGCTGGGGAGGAGGAAGAGAAGCATAGGAAGATGAAGATGATGGGGAGGAGGAGGGAGATGGTGGGATGACTTTTCAGCCCTTTTTTAAATTAAATTCCTCTTCTGTCCCCAAAGTTAACGTCCATTTACGGTGGGTATGGACGACCACTAACTCGAGGGGCTTAAGTGATAGAATACCAAAAAATCAGGGGCACTACTGATATTCCCAAAAAGGGAGGGGTATAACTGAAATTGCAAGATCTCAGAGGAGTACAACTGATAAAAACCCAAATTAAAAACCTACAAAAAAGAACATATAGACACATAGTTCACAATCATTTTTTATCATTCTTGCTCGATCTATCCTGGTTGTTCCATGTGTTCGACCTCTACGTACTTGTACCTATACACATCCTTATTGTAGAGTTATAATAAATTTTAACTCTGCATTGCTTTTTATTGCTTAATTAACTTTGTGACTTAATTGTTGTCTGAAGTAGGGTTTCGTGAGCGGTCACCGCGTCGACTGGATTCCTTACCTTGTGAGATTTGTAGACCCTCGCAAAATCCTTTCAACATTATGCATTATCTAGATTTGAGATGTGATCTCAATATCCAAGTCACTATACAAGGAATAATATAATCGCTCTGTCCTTATCTCCAAGTATTCGTAGAGAAAGCACATTATTCTTGAAAGAATTCATAGATAATTTCATTATTGATATTATGTATCTAAGCATTGAGATATTTATAATTAAATGTGATTTAATTATCATGAATAATATGAATTTGATTCATATTGCAAGAAGAGTTATCTGAGATAATTAAATGTGATTTAGTTATCAAAGATGCGAATAATATGAACGTGATTCATGTTATTTGGACATATGCGAATAGAGATCCAAGATTATTAAATATGATTTAATTATCAAGGATATGATTAATGTGGATATCACTATCCACAATAGTCATGGATATTATAAATTTGATTTATAATATGATGGAGAGATTTATTTGTAAATAGAATTATTATATATTGTTGTAAATTAGATTCTTAATAAACAATTAATTGTAATCTAATTTACATATTATGTTGGATATATGAATATGATTATATTTGTCAATGACATGATTTATGTTTTCATAAATTTAATTTAGAATTATTTTTGTGAAGATAAATGCAATAATAGTTGTTGCATTTTATCCTAATAATAAATGTATATTAAGGAAGGCAAAACCACCAATAAGGTCGTTGTCCACCTTGACCAAGTCAGGGGGACGGTCACCCTCTTTTTAGGGTGATGGTTACCTTCCTTATTATCTATTTATTATAATTGAAATTGAATGAATTAATCTGTATATTGATAAAAGAATATATTTAATTTATTTTAATTAATTATATTTTTTTGCAAATTTGTAGCAACAAATCATGGCCATTGATTAATAACCTCTTAATCTAAACTGTTGGATTAATAGGGCACATGGATTGAGATCTACATACATCCAACTAGTATAAAAGGAAGGGTGTCCCTTGCTTTTTAGGACACACACATAATTCTAAGAGGAATTAAACTCTCTCCCTTTCTCTACACTCTAACTCTCTCTCTCTCTCATTGTGGTCGTCCACTATGGAGCTCTATAGAGAATCGTCATCTCCGCAACATCGTCATTATGTTACCAGATTGTTTGCTCGTGGATCTTTTTCTCCTTCGATGTGTATTGCTCATGAAGAGGACATCAGATCTCATGTGAAGAGAACAGGAGATTTGTTGTTTGGATCATCAACTTGGATTGCGAGGAGCATGCGTCTCATCAATGCGCTCGCAAGCGTCTCCTCCGTCGGATCGGCTTTGAGACGGAAGGTCTCTTCCTTTAGAGACTCGATCACAACCACGCTTCAAGAGGTAAACCTAATACTTGTTTGTGGTTTATATGAAACCTTCTGAGAAGTATTTCAGATCATGTGGTTTCATCGGTGATTTTTTTAAATTCCACTGCCTCGAGCAAATAGTATGACCGCTCTCGATCACATACAATGCGATCCTCACGCTTTCGTGATGTGCTTAAGGATCTTCCCATATCCTTCACATGAGGGGGAGCAAGATATCTGATTACCGATCCTCATAATAGAAGAAGAGAGCAGAGATTTGACTTTCCAAATATCCTCTTGTCCCCTTTTTCGTCTGCTTCCTGCCATTACCATGTCTTTTTGCATCTATTGTCAGCCTTCCATCTACAGATTCCTTGTCGACCATTTCAGACATATATCGAGAAGATCGAGCTTTCTCATATATCAAAAATCCTGATATTGGGAAGGAGTGTTGGCCTCCGAGAATGCATGATCACCTATGTGATGTCTGTTGAGGAATGAAGTAATTCCCGTAGAGGAATCCACCGAAAACTTTGATCTTGGCTTGTGGTTGATTGAAGGGTGAATATAGAAGCAAAAAGATGGGAGAGAAGAAGAATTAGCATGGGATTAGATTAGAGCAGGAATGAGGAGGAGGCCGGGGAAATGGGATAGAGCAAGAGGGAGATCTTTTGGAAATTTATGGTTTGAGGGATAAAATTGACTGATTCTGATAAAGTTAACAGAGGAAATTGATGGAACATGAGGCAGAGTTATGCATTGTAAGGGTTAAGCAATGTTTGAGATTCTGGACGTAATCTATGATTATCAAGGGTTCTGGGTGTAATTACAAAAGTACTCCAAGCTATGGATGTAAATATCTCTAAATAAAATGATGCATAAATGAATACATATAAAGTTCTTTTGTACTTTGATTATTATATAAAACATCTTTTTAATGCACATAAACTCTAACTTTTTTGAATTCCTTTTTTTCAAACATTGTCGCCATCTCCAACTTTAAATCACATGCTCCTTGATTCAGAAGTAAATTATACCCTACTTAATAGTTAAAATATCTTGCGAGTCTCTTATGTTTTGCTCCAACCATACATCTGTCAGGAAAGCTATGTCTTGATGTGCTCCACTATGACTCAACTTAATATGAACTCATGAGTCATGTTTGAAAAGTTAATATACTCGAGTTTTAGTCGAATGATGGATTTTTTATCCTCATCAAGTCAAGTTCGAGTTCAATCATGATCAACTTGCTAATTCGGCCCGATAACTCAATTTGACTCGATACTTTTTTATTATGACTATCTGTGATGTGTATGTAACGAGCACATCCCCAAACCCTCCCACAGTCCCATCATCCCATGTAGCCATACCCTTACCCACCCACACAACGAGGCCTCTTTCTAATCTTCCCACCTAACCTACAACTCATCATCCTCTCGTTTCCATGGCTTCTCCTTCCTCCCCTTATTAGCATGAGATCCCTCCTCAACTTCTCCTAACTCCTCTTGTTATGGTCATGTTAACTCCGTCAAGCTGCCCTCTCTTTGGAAGGCCTTTGCATATCACCTCTTCCTCTTCCATCGATCTCCTCGTAATATCACCCCCTGAGCTTGTTCCTTTGGCTCTCCTTCAAAGTAAGGTATTTCTTTTGTTTGTTTTTTTACAAAATCTTTTATCCTAAAGTGAAATGCAATGTGATTCATGTTATTATTTAACTGGAATTGTGCTTATGACGGTCTATAAAATCGTAATATTATCTATATGATTATTATGGATCAAGGAAACCTTTCAATATTTTATATGGATTTTTACACCCATAATCCCGAATAATTCTACAATTATAATCATAACCCTGCATAATAGAGAATTACACGAGAAACCCTGGATAGTCACTCTGTCTCATACTCATAACCCTCTGTTAGTTTTCCCCTTAACCCAACCATATCATTGGGTTAATCTAACTCTTAGTCTATCCAACAACTGCTAAAAAATTAAAAAAAACAAAAAAACCCCAAACCCCCTCCCACCCTTCTTCAACACTCCCTCTCTAAAGGATATGGGAAAATCCTTAAGCGCATCACGGAATCATGAGGATCACATCGTATGCAGTCGAGAGTGACTATTCGCACTAGTTGCTCGAGGTAATAGAATTTAAAATTTCTAATCCGATGAAACCACATGATCCCACAACACTTCTCGAATCATTTCATCTAAACCACAAACAAGTATTAGGGTTATCTCTTTAAGCGTAGTTGTGATCGAGTCTCTAAATGAAGAGACCTCCTGTCTCAAGTTCGATCCAACGGAGGAGACACTTGTGAGCGCATTGATGAGATCCGTGCTCCTCACAATCCATGTTAATGATCCAAATGACGAATCTTTTGATCTCGTCACACGTGATCTGATGACTTCTTCATGAGTTAAGCGCACTGAAGGAGACAAAGATCCATAAGAAAATGATCTGACAACATAACATCGATGCTACGGTGATGGTGACTCTCTCTAGGGCTCCATGGTGGATAGCCACAATGAGAGATGGAGAGGGTTGGCATGTAGAGAGAGAGAGAGAGAGAGAGAATATGGATGTTGTAATTGTTGTCCCTTGAAGAGCAAGGGGTGCCTCTTCTTATATAGTACTTTGGGAGTACATGGATCACAATCTATGGACTACACAAAATCAATAGGTGAGATTGATTTGCGCTTCTTTCAATGGCCAAGATTTTATTGTAAAAATACAACAACAGTTAATTTAATTTATATTAAATATATAATGATGAATCAATATAAATTAATCCCAAATTGAATCAATCATGCATTAGAGATTATGGAATGTAGATTGCCTCCTTCCATAACATGTAAGTGGATGGCCACCCTTTCCTAATGGAAGTTGGTGGTCTCCACCCTCCCAATTGGGAAGGAACCAATCTCATGTAATCTCATGAGATTACATTATTGTATAGAAATCTCCAAGATTTACAACAACACTTGTTGTAAATTATTCTACAAAAATAATTCATAATTATTTTGTGAATATTGCAATCATGCCATTGAAAAATTGTGAATCATATTCACAACCCAAAATAAAATGTGATTTACATTTTCAGTTAATTATCCAATGTGAATCCAATTCACATCAATAACTAATCAACAAATATAAATCATAATATGCTCTCTCTAATACACTATAAATCACATTTATAATAAATATGAATAATTTGGATAGTGCTATCTACATTATTCATATCCATGATAATTAAATCACATTTAATCATCTTGGATCTCTATTCTCATATATCCAAATAATATGAATCACATTCGCATTATTCACGTCTTTGATAATTAAATCACATTTAATTATCTATGATAACTCTCCTTATAATATCAATAATATTCATATTTTCATGATAATTAAATCACATTTAATTATCAATTTTCTCAATGCTCGGATGTATATATCAACAATGAATTTATCCCGAACTCTTTCAAGGATAATGTGCTTTCTTCGTGGATACTTGGGGATAAGGACATGATGATTGTATTATTCCATGTATAGTGACTTGGATATTGAGATCACATCTCAATTCCAGATCTTGCAAACCTCTCATAGATGCTTGATTAAATCAAGACCGTAAATCTAATCTTCTCATTGCATCTAATTCTCATTCAGATCAATGCCCAATATTTAAACTAAGATCAAATCACTTCTTTACTGAGAGAAGTCACTAAAATCCAGACCTGTTTCATCACTCCCTAGGAATGGAAGCATCATGGTTATACAATCATTATGATCACATCACCCTCAGGTATTCTTAATACATGTACATCCTACATAGTGGAAGACACGGAATAAACCCAAAGTTTTATATCTATTTAGATTGTCTCCTTCAGAGTTTTATCATTAGGTTTCTTATTTGATCATTGGGAGTCGGTATCGATCATATACTTTCCAAAAGCATATATCATACCTAGATGTTGATCATATACTTTCCAAAAGCATATAGCAAACATACAAATTCAATCAAGCATCCAAAGCAAGACGATCGTGCACGGAATTTGATTCTTCCTAATATCTTATGAGTGAGCTCATGTCTTCCGATTCAGTAATGTACCTGTATGATCTTTTTGAGAGATCGTATTACTCATATGCCCTTTCATACACACCATCGCACCGGTATATAGACCTGGGTTAGGTCATCAACCTATTGGTCTGTCAAATTTACATAATCAGATATACAGTGACACATCTGTCTCCTATCGGAGTATACGTGCCTATATCGTGACAACATATGATATAGGTCTTTGGTTATCTCGATCTTGTTAAGTCAACTCTTTGACCTAACTTATCTAACACCTTCGAATCTCTATTCCTATGCAGAGGACCTACATCAAGAAGTCGGTTAGATATCAACCTTTTGAGAAAGGATTGTCATCTCCTTCTCAGACTAGAGATCATCTCTCGGTAATCATTTGATGGTGCTTAATGAGTCCTCAATCTAACTCTTTAGATATTCATCCAAGCACATGCCTATATGGTTCAACAATTGAATCAACATCTGTATGATCATTAAGATAGCCATGGAGCATAACCCTAATTGCACTAAGGGACCTATTATGCAAATTAGTTAATCTTTATTTCATATCAGGGAATGATATTCGTAATAACATTTATTGCATAATGGATCGCTGTGGGCTCGCATGTCCGATACTCCCCTTCTTCCACCTCCAGATCAACCCCCTCCCCTTCTTCCTTCTCCATCTCGCCCCCTCCCCTTCTTTCTCCTCCACCTCGTCCCCGGCAATGCCACCAAGGATGTGGATGATGTAGAGGTTGCAGCTTCGGGAAGAAAGGACGTAATGGAGGTGTCGATGGTTGTCTTGGGAGGTTCCCTGCTGCGCTACAAAGTAGCCCACCCTGGAAGCCACACCGTCGATGGTTCTCTTGGGAGGGTCCCGGGTGGTCGAGCTCATCCTCGCGATGCTCTTAGCGCAGTTGGAGTAGTGCCACACGAGGGCACTTGATCTTCTAGATGGAGCAGTTCTGCGTAGGGCACTCGATGGACGTGACGACGACCACGACGGAGGAGGAGACAAGGAGAGGGATTCCATGCGATGGGGGAAGGGGGGACATCATTAAAATGTTTCAAAGGGTAAAACTGTCCGCATGTAACTTTTTTCGTCCGAGGTAGCAGATATTCAAAACAGAACTTGACACAGGGTCATGTTATGTAAAGGTTAAGCATTACTCAGGGTTTCTCGTGTAATTCGCAACCATGTAGGGTTATGAATGTAATTGCAGAATTATTCAGAGTTATGGGTGTAAAAATCCCTACTTTATATTCCAATGAGTTTTTTTATTTTGAACATCAATACTGTCCGAAAGTCTATTCCAATGCTCCAATAATCTATAATAATCTACTCGCGATCGGTTGATGTGTAATAGACCTTTTTTTTCTTTTTTTGAACCTTTAGTTTGTCTTTGCCAAGTCTTGACAATCTCTTATTTTGATTATATCTTCAACAATAGAGGTCTAATAATGGTAGGGACTTTATGCAAAAGGCTTGTTATGTATTGATTACCATGTGATGGGCACTTGATTACAATTTTATCACAAACACAAAGACACACTTTGGAGGGAGAAACTTCATCCTTCTTTTTTATTTTTTATGGTAATTTTTAATAATACTATGAGAAATTTAGATCGCATAACATCAAAATACTTCCATTCAAAATTCAACTCAATTCGAAATTTCTAACTCATCCATCAAACTTATCATTTTTTTACGGTTTCTAAATTGCGATCCATTCTAAGTGGAAAAGTTAAGAATATCCATCTTATTCTAAATTAAGTAAATTACACAAAACTATCTGAACTATACATCTGATGTCATACCAAATTTGTTTTAATGAGGTCATTGGCTATTTAATTTTAGTTGATTGCTTCACCTTCTAATCTTAAGTTAGACTCACAATTGCTTGAAATCACAGTGAGACAAATGTCAAAGATTGGGTACCCCTATTGCATTTAAAAATTTCGAGTGTAGAGTTGGAACTTTTGTGTAGTTTACTCTTCTAATACTTTGAAACACATTCCTCCTGTTAATCTAAACTACTCACCCAAACCAAAATAAAGGAAGGGTGGCCCAGAGCAGTCGCATCTTACCCATGGCCATATGTAATATATAATATATAATTGTAACATGACACACGTCAATTATTCTTCATTAGTGCACACACGTCACGTGACAGCGACATATTAATAAATTTACGAAGCTCCTTACTGGTCCTCGAGGCTTCCCACAGGCGCCAAGTTGCTGACATACGGCAAGAACTCGCCGTACCCCGTCGCCGCCGACGCGTTGTCCAGCAGCACTCTCCCCTCCCCCGTGGCCACTGTGAACCCCACCACCGCCCCTTCCACCCACACCACCACCTCCCCCGCTCCACCATCCACCGCCAGTGGCCTCACGTCTCCCCCCACTACCACATCCACGGCCCTCACCTTTACCCAACTCCTTCCTCCCACCAGTCTATGCACGCCCACCTCCCCGTTATCCGCCGCGTACGTCAAGCACCACAGCTCCTGTCCCGCGGCCCCTATCTGCCACTCCACCCAACCTCCCCTCGCCTCCTCCGGAGCACCCACAATCTCCAAAGCCTCCGTCGCAATGTCGCAGCAAAGTATATTCCCGTCGACGGTCCTCCAGCATGCCTTCCCTCCAACAACCACTCCATGCGGGGAGAGCAGCTTGTGTCGGGAGAGCGAGGTTAATACTCGCCACTCGCGCTCCCGGGAGGAGAAGATCTCGAACTTACGGATGCGGCTGTCCGAATCGTAGGAGGTGCATACGAGGTTGAACTCGCCAGCGAAGTTGAGGAGAGAAGGATGGTATTCCAGAGCGACTCCGTCGTGTTTTGCGGAGGGGAAGGAGTCCAGCGGCACCTGTGTGGACACCATGGTCGCAGGGTTGCAGATTGTGTAACGCACCTGGCGTCTTCCGTTGGAGCAGCAGAGGAGACCGCCAGACGAGCACACGACGTGGCTGTCGCCGTCGAGGAAGCTGAGCTCGGGGTCGGGGAGGGCGTGGGCGGAGTAGGGGTGAAAAGGGAGGTAGAAGGAGGGGGGATCCGCGTGGGGGTTGCAGCAGAAGAGGCCCGAGAGGGAGAGGTTGTAGAGGGTCTGGGTGTGGGCGAAGAAGGGGGAGGAGAGGTGGAGGTTCCAGTCGGGGTGGACGGCGCGGAGGCGGTGGAGGGAGCGGACGGGGAGGAAGGGTAGGGCGTGGCAGAGGACGATGTCGTGGAGGGGCCTTTGCTGCTGCCGGACGATGCTGCTCACGTAGCCCCGCAGGCCGTCGCGGCCCATGCGCCTCATCCGCATGCGCCGCTCGTGGTGGGACGCGTCCTCCGGATCCATATCTTCTTCTTGCCCGAGGAGTGTGGAGTTCCGTGGGTTGAATCCTCGAGTCCCTTTGTGCGTTGGCGGTCTCGGTCTTCCACGAAGCCGCGTACGTATGGTTGGACACTTGAGGGGCGAGTTGGTGTGGTATTTCACGTAAATAACCTTGCAAACTTAGTCTTCGATACAAATAATTCTGGTAAACTTTTCACTAAGGGCCCGTTCATTAGGAAAATAAGCAGGAATAAGGATGGGGAATAAGGAGAATAATGGTCTATTCTCCGTTCGGCTGGAGGATAAGAATAAAGTGAAATAATGGTAGGTAAGGTGGGATAAAGATAGGAATAAGAGTGAAATAAGATGAAATAATGGAGAATAATCGTACCACGGGGAACCGTGTTGGGAGGAAAATGGGAGCTTATTCCCCTTATTCCATTCCCCCTTAACCTCCTGCTGAACACGGCCTAACAGAAGTGCCCCCAAAAAATAATGTTCACGTAATCCCGCATACTTTTTGTATTTTTATTGGAGAGTAACCTCAGGTCATGAGTAACCTTCTCCCTCTTCTCTCTACTAGCCAGCCTTTCTTCCTCACTTTCTCCATTGCGGTCAACCTTTCTTTTTCCAATTTTTTAAATAATTATTAAATAATTCCTACTAAATTAAATATGTAGCAATTTTAGATATTTAAATTCTTCACCAAAAATCGATACCTCAAGTGTTGATAAGGAGATGTGTCTTCCAAATCAATACATGAGGTGCATGTTTGGGTTTGAACTTTGTCATTTATGCTAACCACCTTGTATTCTTCAAATTTATGTTGAACGACCCTCTAAATTATGAAAATGTTCATAATATATCTAACATTACTAATACTCCATGTTTCAACCTAAAATATATTGCACAAGAGATATTAATTTGTCCAAATTAAGCATTAATGATTCTAAATTTTCCTAATCAGCTAACTTTTTTCTTTTTATGAACTACTTAACATATATGCACTTTCTATTAGATAGTATTCGGACAATATGATAAACGTTTTAGATTCCGAAAGACTAAGATTTTGAGCCGGGCAACTAAGGTGAGATTCTAACATAAATGGAATATGTAATTATATTTTTTTTGGATTATATCAAAGACAAGACTATGTAGCATAAAGATCTTTCAATCACAACAAGTTGGAATGGAAAATATTTGTAATACCTCCATAGCCTTATAAATATGCTTATTCCTCCTCCTCCTTCACCTCCCCTCTCCTATGCTTCCCTTTCGACCTTCTCCAGTCGTCTTGTGGCTGTCTTCATTTATGGATTTGTTTATTTATTCTACTTGATGTTTCGTTCAGAATGAGTTGGAACATGCTTAGGCGATCACAACTTAGCTGATGACTTTCATGGTGGATTATGTGGTTCATTAATTTGTTCGCTGGTGCTTCTTTCAACAGTTGATCTTCGTGCTGGCTCTGACGAAACTATCGTAGGCTCGTTGATTCTTATTCCTATTGATAATTTATGAGTTGATTCTAAGGATTATTATGGTATTTTCACGGGAATATCAAACTACTGTCTCTCAAAGTCAATTATCTCAACATGGCGGACACAAGCAAACAACTTAGCTTGAAGAACTTCTGAATTGTATCGAGTAGGAGTTGTGAGCTGAGATGGACCGGAGTCAAATTGACTCGAAAGACCTGCAAATGATAATAATTGCATTGCATTTAACATCTCATAAGATAAGCAAATATCTATTGCAATAGTACTTAATGAAACAAGTATTTGAAACCTGAAGCTCCAAAAGTTGGTTGATCTAGTTGGTATCTTACACAACTTCATTAGTGCACATTTCATTCATCTCATTTCGAAACAAATCACTAATATAGCAGATATCCCTATGACGATTTTCCTTATCAAATTAAGAAACCATCTCCAAGCTGTAATATTCTCATTCCTTTCAATGTTAGCAAACACAAATGGAAATAAACTATTATTCGTGTCAATCGCCATCGCCACATACATGTGTCCACTATATCTCCCATACAATTGTGTTCCATCAATACTTAAAACTGACCGACAAAATCTGAATACTCTACGACATGGACCAAATGCAATAAACAACTTCTGAACGTGTACCGTCACTATGGCTTCATGCGATTCTTTATGAAATCATGTATAAGTTCTAGGATTGTGACTTTATAGTGTTGGACATGCGAGCCCAAAGCGGGTCATTATGCAATGAATGTTATTGCAAATATCACTCCTTGATATGAAATAAAGAATTAATTAATTTGCATAATGTGTCCCTGATAACCGGCTCCCGCTACCCTAGTTAATTCAGGCAAATTGATGTCCAAATTAATTGATGATGTTCGTTGCAGTCGGATAACGAGAGGGAATATCAAAAACCACTTTTAATTTAATCAAGTCAATTTCGAGTGGCAAAATTTTTTTTACTTGGTGAAGTCCAAGGTCGAACTCAGGGAGGCATCTGTCTCCTTAGGTGAATTTTTAGCAAAGTTCCAGTGTGTGATTTTCGGGGAATATTTTTTGGTCTTTTTCGGTTTTGATGCAAGACACATGCAAAAATCAGGCCAGTTTAAAGTTAAATCAGATAAATGTCCAAATGAAGTCCAAAAATCATGAAACTTGGCCAGACGATGAAATATGATGTGATTAAGCTACTCTAATTTTTTTGGAATTTTCTGACACTAAATGAATTTGCTGCGAATTAAACATGAATGCAGGGTGATTTTGACTAATTTAATTCTAATAAATATCAAATCACGAAATTTTGGGGAACTAAAATCCTAGATAGATCTAATGATGAAGAATCCAGGAAAATTATCAGACCTTAATTTTAATGTGAAATGAACCTATTAAAAATGAATTAAGGAAATCACCAATTAATTTATTTAGGCCTCGAAATGTGTGCAAATGAGATGAAATTTTTATGCAATGTTAAGTTAATTATCCTAGAGCTACTGTGATTTTTTGAGAATTTTTTGAGTTACAGAGAATTAACTATTAATTAAAAGGTCCAATTGGGCAAAATATCACAGAAATAAACCAATTAATTAATTAAAAATTCCACTGATGCCACAAAATATGACAAGTGTCACACAAGATCAAGGACAAGTTAAGCTACAACATGCAATTTTTGGAATTTAAAAATTGATGAAATATGACACCTAAATATGCGTGCAAAGACAAGGGTGTAACTGCAATACAGAAAATAAAAATTACATAAAAATAAATATGCTGACAGGGACTTATATGTAATTACCTAGAATGCAGGGGGTGGAATGCAATTTCTCCACTGTCGCACGTGCTCCTCACGTGAGGGCGCTTCACAGGGACCGCTTTGCAATTTTTAAAACTTTCAGGGGCTTCTGTGTAATTTACCCAGGCCGCACGTGCTCCTCATGTGGGGCAACCCAGGCTCGGGTGGCGTTGGTGGCTCGGGACGAGGCTCGTGCCCTCTGGAGGTTCGGCTGGAGGCTCGGAGTAGCTTCGGGTGGTCCGAGCCCAGAGGTCGGGGAAGAGGCTCGGACCTGTCGACGTGGCGCGATGGGGACCTTTGGATCAAGGTCGATCCAACGGCTATCGTGGTTGGCGCGTGGCATGATCAGAGACCGTTGGATCCTTGATCGATCCAACGGTGGAGGTCTCTCTCCTGAGGTGGCGATGTGGCACGATCAACAATCGTCAGATCACAAGTGGATCCAACGGTATTGGGCCGCTCCGATGATGGTGCGACGTGGCGTGAAGCTGACCGTCGATCAAGATGATCGAACGGTGGCTGGAGCTTCGTCTTCAACGACCCTCCACCACCTGCGGAGGGGAAGGCAGTGCTCCGGCGAAGGGGGCTTTGCTCCGCCCGATCCTCCTGGCGTCGGTGAAGCTCTCCGGAGGCTCGGAGATATCTCGGAAGACGCGCGGAGGTGCGGCGAAGCTTCCGGTGATTTCAGGAGCGGTGGAGATGTGCCGGAGCTTGCCGACGATGAAGCTTGAAAGTAGCTTCGATGAGCTTCCGGCCGACGAAGGAAGTGAGTACCTGTAGGTTAGGGATAGCCGAAGCACGCAGGTGTGTTCGTGGAGATGTGGGGAGCGAATCGGCGAGGCCTGCGAGGGAATGGGGGTGACCGGTGATGGTGCTCCGCCCAGTGGCAGAGTTGGAGTCGATGGAGGATGGAGTGCGCCGTCGGAGGGTGTGAAGTATGGTGCGAAGATCAGAGCTCCGTCGCGAAGCTCGGCGAGGTGAAAGTGAAGCGAGAGGATGAAGGTGGAGTGCGAATTAAATCAGAGAAGAACAAAAGAAAAATCAGAAGAGATCAGAGGAAGATGGAGGGGGTTACCTGGGGATTGGAGCTCAGATTGGAGCTCCAGGTCTTCGCTCAAGGGGTCGGTAAGGTCCCGAGCTCAAGCAGCTTCGCTGAGGGAGGCTGCGACACGGCGGTGGCACCGTGGATCTCGTCGGATAAGAAACTGGTCTTCGCTCGAAGATACGCACGATTGTTGTCACCAATCAGTCTAGCTGAGCTCGAGGAACCTCTCTAGAATGGCGGATGCTCGTGACGGTGGCCGGAGGATGAGGATTTATAGGGCAAAGTCGATGGGTGAGCTGGTGACGAGGTGAGGTTCATGGTTGTCGTGGAGGGTCTCTGGTGGACGTCATGGAAATAGAGGGGCGCCGGAGGTGGAAGACGAGGTTGTGGCCGTTGGATCTTGTGATCCAAAGGCCCAGGTCGAAGCGTCAAAGAGCGGATAGGATTATATCTGGGGTGAGGTGATCTGAGGGGTGCGATTGCGCCACGCGTCGTGTTATGGGAGCGGCGTTGGAAGGGGCTTCCTCTGCGTGTAGACTCGGGTCTGGGACATCACCGTGTAGTTTTCTATCATCTCCTCATAGATGGCCCAAACTTGGTCCTCATCCATGGCAAAGTAGGATCCCCCACATGAGGCATTGACAAGCCCCTGCAGCTCCGGTGTCAGCCCACAAAAGAAACTTTGTATTAGATTGGGCTTGGAAATCTCATGGTGTGGACACCGGTCGATGAGCTCTCTAAAGTGATCCCACGCCTCATGAAACTATTCATTGAGGATCATCGTGAAGTTGTTGATAAGAGATCTATCCGCATTAGTCCAATCGAGTGGATAGTACTTGTTCAAGTACTCGGTCCGGAGCTGCTCCCAAGTGGGAACATATCTCCCCAAATGCTTTAGCTAGTAGGCTGCTCTATCGATTAGGGAGAAAGGGAAGGACAGCATTCTAATGGTGTCCTCATTCACGAATCTATCGTGGACCATGTTGCATATCATCTTGAACTCCTGTAGGTGCAGATGTGGTTCCTCAGTGGCTAGCCCATAGAACTTGGGCAGTAACTGGATCGTTTGGGGGCGAAGCTCGAAGTCACCCAGAATCTCTGGAAGCTGGATCCAGCGGTGGGTGAGGGTTGCACCAAGGTTGTGAAACTGCCTCATCGTCCTGGCGGGTCTAGCTGGCTCCTATGGATCCTCTGGTTGTACGTTTGCTCCACCTCCAGTTGCTGGTATATCTCCACCAATTGATCTCTGCTCTGGCTCTCCTCTGTTGGCCCGCATCTATGCTAACTCCCGACGCACCTCTGCTATAAATGTTCCCCGATCTCTAATCTATCTCTGCATCATCTCCAGGGAGGCTAGAAGTGTGTTGTTGATGATGCTCTGATTAAGAACATAAGTCGAACCTCGGGGCTGCTCATCGATGCGTCCCTCACTGCTGGCCATCTCGCGAGTCTCTGCAAAGTCAAAAGATCCCAACTCAGGTGCCGTCAAATGGATAAATAATTGTGTTGGCATCTGCTCTGACACGTCAGGACTGGAAGAAGGGTGGTCAATGGGGAACTGGGCGGTATCGAACTCTGGTTCGGAGAGCAAGTCTAGGCTCTCCAAAACCTCCCTAGATGAATGAGGCAGAGTGCTCGAGAGCGGTGCTACCAAAGACAGCCTAAGGGATCTCCGACCCATCATCGTGTTGTAGGGGTGAGTGAGGATGAGATCTTGAATGCAAACAAGATCAGAAGTCAACCCCCCAATTCACTTACTCAACACGAGAGCTAATGATCGTAAAGGTTTGGTCTTAATCTTGCCAATTTTATTTTAGGTGATCAATCAGTCTATAAGAGTGATTAAGCGAGCAGTTAGGAACTCGATGCTCCCAGGAGACTGGCCCAATCCCACAGTTAGATCTTTCCTAGCCAGTATGGATTGCGGACCGTTTACCAGCTTCCCGATCTATCCACTCTGCTAAGGAAATCCCTAGGTCGTTTACTGGCTATTCCAAGAAGTCTTCATTGGAGAACGACTATCCACAAGACCAGTAGTCTGAAAGAAGTTCAGGTATAGCTCTAGCCTATTGTGCGGGTCACTCTCTCGCTACAAGCAAACCAATCAATGAGGGGTGACTCTCCCCAAAACAATTATTTTTAAGTGAAGTGTATTTTAGGGTTAAGTTTGCATTAGCAGTCCCAATTTTATTGCTTTCACTTTTTTAGGTATTTTTAAGAGAAAACATCTTCTAACAAATTTCCCAATTTCCTTTGGTTATTTTGAGTCTAAAAAACATGTGGAGGAAGTTGAAAAAGTATATGCGCGAGCAAACACTATGATGCATGTAAAGATAGAGATGTGTACCTGTTACCAGCATTTTACTTGCAGGGTGATCCGTGCATAAATTTAAAAATTGGAAATAAACTAACTATATGATGCGTGAAGAAATCAGCCTTAGATGAGCAATTTCAAATGATCGTGAAGCACAATAGCTAGCTAATCGAATGGAGTCTGGAGTCCAATCTTGGGAGTCACTCGGTGCCGACCACAACGGGTACTGCTAGCATGCGACTCCTCACTGCGTGTGATCTCAAATCCAATTAAACTAACTTTTTCTTATTAATTATTAGCAAGGTCCAGTTACGATCTATAGGTACATGCAAGTAATTAAGGAGTGGGCATTAGCTAATTACGTTACAATCAATAAAAAATCCTAAGTGTAGGGGCCAAAACTTCGAAAATCCAATAGAAAGAAAATGCGATCAAAACAAAACCATGAAAAATACGGTGAGGTTCCCCGAGCACACTGGTGCTCGGCGAAACAGACCCCGATGTATCAAGTGTCCAAGATTCCAAACAGTACAAATATTACAATAATCAAGTTTATGTTGAAAAGAAAACTAATCTAAATTCTATAGCTAATTTCTCCTCTTATCCTACTCCTCCTAGGATGTGGGTACTCTAACAGAAAGACAAAGCATCCTCGGGCAGTTCCTCGCACAAAAAGTGAAACAGAGAATGTGTCAGAAAAAATAATTATATCAAATAGAGATAAAAATCGGCAAAAATCTGAAAATGATTACTAAGTTGTGCTCCTCAGCAACGGCTCCATTCTGTTGACACGCCAAGAGACTCGGGTTAGGAATCAAATAATCAAAGGATCATTGCGACGCGGATCACAAGGTAGAGTCAACAAGAAAAGAGAAGAAAAACCACTCAATCAGATCAAACTATCAAGTACGCAAAATGTAAGCAGTCTTCGCTATTTATTTTTACCTGGTATAGCAACCAGGGTCAAATACAAGAAGCATGAAAATGTACGAAGTAGTTGAATTTCAAAAAATAAAGGAAACTATTTTTGGGTAGTTTTTAATTTTGCAATTTTTTGTAATTTTTAAATATGGAACAAAATCACACAATTAAGAAAATATGGTACACAGCAAGACTTTTGAATTTTTATTTAGGACTAAAAATGCTTAAAATTAAGATAAAAATATTTTTGGGGTTTTGAAATTTTAAAGTATTTTTGATAATTTTCTAGATATTTTTTATGCATAATTTTATAAAAATCAAACGAGGGATAACAATGCAAACAGTGCACAGCCAGAATAATATTGCAAGTTAGGAATAATTAAAATGCCCCAAAGTCTTGACTATGAATTTTATAATAAATATATATATATATATATAAATTTATAAATATGAACTGAAATGAGAATTTTTTGATTTTTCTATAATTTTATATGATTTTATAGATGTTTAGGTCTTTTGCAATTTTTAGGGTTTTTATGAGGATTTTAAAATAAAAATGGTACTGAAGAAAAGCATACAAAAACACACAAGCAATAAATTTTATAGAATTTTTAAGGAAATTTTTCGAATTTTATTTATTTTTCAAGAAAGACAGAACATTTTTTATGGGTTTTTGATTTTTAGAAATTGTTAAATGCAACTAAATTAATCCATAAAAATCACAATAAATATTATGTGTCAAAAGGAGATAATAGTTGTTTTTAAAGAATTTTTGGAATTAATTTGCTATTTATTTAATTAGATACATGATAGACAGTTTACAGGGACCTACTTGCAATTCAAATAAAGCTTGGGGGCCAAATAATAATACGCATAGAAATATTAGGGCCTAACTTAGAAAGTATCCAGGAAAACAAGCGTACAACACGTGAGTCAGGTCAATAGGGATATAAATGCAAATATAAAAAATTAACCATTCAAAAGATAACATCTACAGTATAGGGCATGTCATGCAAATATCCCTGAGAAGCACGTGGGACTACACGCGAGCTCACAGAAACTGGACTAAAATGCATATACTAAAAATAATAAGAGTCTAACTACAAACTGTCCAAAATAAAATGAATTGCAACAAATATTTACAATATGAAATGGAAAACACAAAACAGAGAGGGGCCAAAGTAGGGATGAAAACAAATGTGAATATATTTGTATCTGATCCGCTATCGTATTCGTTTTATACATATCTTGACATTTGTATTTATATTCGTTTTAAAATGGACGTGGATATGTATATCACTTTGACATTCGTTAATATTTGCATTCGTATTCGTATATCTGTTTTCGAATATAAGTATAGTAATAGATTTATTTATAAATGTGCATAACAACATTTTATGATTGTATCCACTATTGTTGATATAATTATTATGAAATTACAATATCTTTTATATCTATTTTAAGTTTAAACCATCCTAAACAAGTGTATTTTAGTTAAATTGATAAAATATTTATGTTAGTATTCGTATCTGATTCGTATTCATTTTCCATTTGTATTCATTTTTAAGGATATGATAACACATTTTTCTCATTCGTCAATACTCATATCCACATTCGTATTTGTATTTTAAAATGCATAAGGATATGGTTATACCTATATTTGTATCCATATCCGATCGTTTTCATCCCTAGGCCTAAGCAAAGTTTACCCCTTGTCAAGGCACAATACAACGGTTGAAGGTGGTCCACTTATGATGAAAGATCTGGATGCGAGGGTAACCATTCGACGATGGACGACTTATAATAAAGAAATTTTGGCCAAAGTTGTGTCAATCCATAAGGCAAGGACAGTCGCTGATGTGACCTCGAATGAAGCCCTCGATTGATCAATAATTAACTCACAACAAGAACAAAGCAATTAAGTATCAAAAATATAGAGTTAAAATTTATTATAACTCTACAACAAATGTGTAAGTGTGCAAGTATGTGTAGAGGTCGATCACAGAGAGCAAACGGTAGAAGGAGGCACGAATAATGCTCAAAACTTTGTCATGTATCTCTTGTCCATGTTATAGTTTTGTGGGTTTTTACTTTTATTTATTTTTTTATTTTTTTTATTCTTTGTTTTGTATTTTAATATTTTCTTTTTATATTATCCTATTTTTATATTTATTTTTCCTTTAAATATAGAATATATATAGGTTTATATGTATATGTATAAATACAATATAAGGTATATACATATACTCTATATAAATATGTAAAAATATTCAAAATATTATAAATACATTATTTTTGTGTTTTTTATATTTTCTATTTTTTTCTAAATATTTATAGGACTAAATATGAAACGCAATAAACAAAATGGCCTACAAGTAAATTACCCCTTATTGAAGCGGACGGCCGAAGAGGCGTCACGTGTAAGATCGGAGGGCAGTGGCTCGCGCACGCCTCTTCAGCTGATGGACGCTCGAGGGTTCGTCACGTGTAGGATCTAACGGTGTTGGTTCGTGGACGCCTCTCCTCTGCTATCGACGGTTCATACTGAACCCTAGGTGAATCGGACGGTGTACGTAGCTCGCGGGTGAACGGTCCGGATTATATCTGGAGCAGAGGGTTGATCGAACGGCGAAGGAGGGTCTGGGAAGAACAAACCTCCGGCAAACTTTGTCGGCTCACCGTAGACGCGCTGGACCTCCTCCCGGGCTGCTGAGATGGTGGAAATGATCGCCAAGGTCTTCCGCAGCTGATGGAATCCTCCGATGACGCCGGGGCTCACCGAAGCGTCCCGGCGACGGCGGAGGGGAGGAATCTCTTGTGCTCGAACTTTGGACCTCCAGATAAGCCCCTTTGACCTGCAAAACCGCACGAGAGAGCTCCTGGGTCGAGGGCAAACTGCCTCGACCCGGTTAGGGGTGGAATGTGGCCAGGTGCGTCGATATGGATGACCTCCGGCGAGGCGACGACGGTGGAGGTCGAATCCTTGGTTCCGGGGCGAACCAAGGGGAGTGAGTGGGTGAAGAACGTGAAGGGAGGTCTCCTGGTCGTGACATGAGGGTCGGATGGATGAATGGATGATCGGAGCGAGCGGAATCAATCGGCGACGGCGGAGGATCAATTTGGGCGTAATGGAAAATTAGGCGAAACGAAGGGGATTCGAGGTTACCTAGTGAATGGAATCGACTGGGGATGAGCTCGCGGAGCTCTGGGTCTTCGCCTCGAAGGGTCGTCGGGTCCCGAGCCTCTGGCACACCTCACGGCGGGGCACGGCGACAAGGGTCGTCGGATCAGTGGCTGGTGACCTCCTCCTCCTCTCTGCAACTCGTCAATCGGTAGTTGTCACTCTAGGGATCAGGGTGGAGGTCCTGGGACGAAGGAGCAGCGTCAAAGATGGCTGGAAATGTGCAGCGAAGGTGGATATATATAGTGCCAGGGGTCCGGCTAATGGAATCGGGCATGGACGCGTGAAGCACGGATCCCTAGATTCAACCCCGGGCGAGGGTCTCGGATGAATGAGGGTCAAATGGAGCCCGGGGTTTGGGTATTTGGAGCTCGGATCAAGCGGGGAAAATGCGAGAAATTGGGTCGGGGCACGAGATCCGTGGGCGAATGGTCCAGGGGGGAGTTGACCGGGGGTCAACATCCCCCGTGGACCAATCAGAAGCTGCCAATTATTAAAGATTTGTAAATTCAATTAAAATTAATAAATGACCTTATTTTGAAAAACTTAAAACATAAAAAATGTTTATTTTTTTTCAAATTATTTTTTTGTGATTTTTATTTTTTTGAAAAATAAATAAGGTATTTACATTATATTATTATTATATGTAGGTATATACATAAAAGAGATTTTGATTTTATTTTTAAATTATTTATTTTTATACAAATATTCCAATTTTATATTTTATTTATTTACAAATAAAATTTGGAATAATGAGGTATTTTTATTTTATTTTTATTGATTATTTACATAGATTAAATAAATACTTTTATATACATGTTTACATGGTGTATATACAAGGTGGATTTTGGTTTTTATTTTATTTCTTTTTATTTTATTTTTATTTTTATAATTTTTATTTTATTTATTTACATCATGAAATATGGAATGTGAAAATATTTTTATTAGATTTTTATTAATTATTTACATGGGGAAAATAAATAGGTAGGTTATTCTATATACATGGTCCATGTACACTGATGAAGGGATTTTATTTCTTTTTGTTTTTCTTGTATTTTTCCCATTTTTATTTTGGTTTTATCTTTAAAAATATGTACAAATTAATAAACACACATTTTTATTTTTATTTGGAGGAAAATAATTTTTATTTATATACATAGGTATATGTACACACAATTGAGCCTCCCTATGTCTCTCTACTTGAATTCTTTTGCGGTCAGGCCCATGCTGAGCCCTCCCTTGGGATCAGGTCACTCAATATTTATTCTAAATATTTCCCTCTTTTTTCTTGTGTTTCTTTATTCCTTTATTTTGGCACAAAATCATGCTAATTATGCATATTTACAAGATGCATGTACTCTGGTAATTTATGATATTTATACATATTTACATGGTGTTTTGCTCAAGTTTCTAGCTAAAATAAAGGAATAAAGAGTGATGAATTGGATTCATCACCCCCATATACTTTACTTTTGCTAGTCCTTTAGCAAACACTTATTTGAAAAAGAAGTACAAAAGAGAAAGAGAAAGAAAAAGAGGAGAAATCAAGGTTGATTATTAAACTTTCCTTCATTAAATTGAAATGTGGAGCTCGGTCAGACCTTTGGATTATTGATTTGTCGGAACCTTATTTAGACTTAAGCTTAAAACTCAACAGCCTCTAAGTTCCACCAATCTATGGTCAAGTCTCCTCAATAAACCAGATTAGAACAAGTCTACATACACAAACTCTAATGACCATGAATCTTTCCTTGTACGATGTAAGTGTTATGTAGCTCCCTACCTCAGAAGTAACAAAGAAACAACCTCCCTCAACTCGGTAACTCTAATGCCTCGGTCTAGCAACTCTTTCCTCGAGAAGCGGGGTATTCCCTTCTAAGTTCAAGTGCAACCGGCTCAAGAAGAGGGGAAGGAAGAGAATGGACCATGGCCAGTGTAGCCATGTATCCTTGGGAGCTCTAACCAGTGTAGCTGAGTCTCCCGCTGCAAGCTTCATGAGATGGAACATGTATACCATAAGCTTTTGCTTTATTTGACTATATACACTCCGGTGGGATTATTAAATTTTTAATCCGACCCACCACTTTTTTGGAGTTCTTTTCTTTTTGCACATTTTTTTCATGTGCATCTGTACAACATATCTACATGGTGCAGCATATATACAAGGAGTTTTACCTCTTGAGCCAGTAGACTATCCCTCTTTTGAAGCTTTATTGAAACCCACAGCTTCTGTCTTTAGACTTCATAACCACCAGACCAAGTTGAGACGTACTTCCTTCACTATAAGAAGAAGAGAGGTTCCGCCTAGAAGTACGACCCTCATATGCTACCCCAAGCCAAAGGAAACTGCCTCCTCACCACCTCATCCGTGGAGAGCTATGTGTAAGGTACTGGTGCAAGTAAAGCCATTGTCTCTGAGAGTCATGTGTGTGTTGTTAAGTGCTCTACTTAGGCTCATCAAGATGACATATGCTCATAGCCTAGTTGACTCAAAGCATTAAGTCCCAATGGACCTGAAAAGTCTCAATCCTAAGCCCTATAAGGTTCCTCTTATTGTTAGGTGGATTAAGGTCTTAACCAAGCTCCATTTGTCAATTTAATTCCAGGCCAAATATTTACAAAGATGTTATTTTACAAATATGCAATTTACAAATGTTTACAATTGTGCAAAATTTTTGAAAAATGTTTGAAAACATGGATGTATGCATGAATGCGAAGTTTTGCAAAATATTTACAAAAATTTACACAAGGTTTTTGCAAACTTTTTGTTTTCAAAACATTTTACAAAAATTTTGTACTATATACATAGTTTTGATATGAAAATATTTACAAGCTATTTACAAAAAGATTTTACAATCATTTGTACAAAATAATTTTATAAATAAGTATGTGCAAGATGAATTTTATGTACAAGGGAAAAATTTTAAATTTTTATGGATTTTTAGCCATTTTTATTTATTAACATACTCACACAAAGTACGAGTTATGGCTAAAGTATATATGAAATATATACACACACCCCTATACTTAGCTCGAACGATGTCCTCAGAGTGATCAAGAGCGATGAAGAAGACATAACTCGTGCTTAGTATAGGAAAGTGAAAAGGAATGGCTATATACAAAGACGAATCAAAGAATAGAATGAAGAGAACTCGGTGTTTCCCCTATACTTAGGATCAAGTAATCCCAGGTATAGCAAGCTGTACATAAAGGGAAATCCGAGTGAAGGATCACAAAACAGGGGTTGAAAGAATCAAAAGAATACCCGAAAGTCCAACATTCACCCCTATACTTAGGGTAAAGTACACCCTAAGTATAGCAAAATCATAAGATAAGAGAGGGGATGTGGGCCTAAAGAATAGAGTGATATGGACAACTGGATCTATACAGGTCGGAAGAGCAGTGATAATCAGGCGTGAGATGCAATAGATGTGAGTCAAGAGACCACATCTCACGCAAAGTGAATAGGGGCAACATCAACGACCCGCGGCTCATGATCTAGATATGGCTTGAGCCGCTGGCCGTTCACTCGAAAGGTAGCATCAGAAGACAACTCAGATATATATATATATATACTCCCATTGTCATGCACCTTTCTAACCAGATAAGGTCCCTTCCATTTGCTCTGTAGCTTCCCTGGAAATAGACGAAGCCTAGCATCAAACAGCCATACTCTCTATCCTGGCTCAAACTGCTTGTGGCTGATATGAGAATCATGCCACTCCTTCACTCTCTCTTTATAGTGTAGGCTGTTCGAAAAGGCGGTATCACGAAGCTCCTCCAAGGCTGCTAACTCTACCCTCCTCTGATCTCCTACACTCTCTGGATCCAGAAGTATATCAGTGACTGCCCAAAGTGACCTATGTCTCAGCTCAACAGGTAAATGGCACGGCTTGCCATAAACGAGATGAAAGGGAGATGTACCCAAAGGAGTCTTGAAAGACGTCTGATATGCCCACAAGACGGAGTCCAAAAGCTGTGACCAATCCTTTCGGTCAGGGCGGACGACTTTCTGCAATATAGTCTTGATCTCCTTGTTCGACACTTCAACAAGACCATTCGTCTGAGGGTGGTATGGAGTGGCAACTCGATGGTCTATGCTGAACTCGCTAGCAAGGGCCTTTACCTTATCGTTGACGAAATGAGACCCCCCGTCAGATATCAACACTCGAGGTACCCCGAACCGTGAAATGATATTCTTCCTCAAAAATCTGCAAACAGTCCTAGCATCTGCGGTTCGGGCAGGGATGGCCTCAACCCAATGACTCACATAATCCACGGCCAACAGAATGTACTCAAATCCCTAACTCCGAGGGAATGGACCCATGAAATCGATGCCCCATGCATCAAAAACCTCACAGAAGTGTATGGGCTGCATCGGCATCATACCACGCTGTCCACAAGTGCCCATCCTCTGACAATCAGTACACCTCTTCACGAACTCATCAGAGTCCTTGAAGAGAGTAGGCCACCATAGGCCGGATTGGAGCACTTTCTGTGTCGTTCTCCTCCTTGAGTGATGTCCTCCTGCCTCAAGCTTGTGGCAGTAAGTAAGGATGTTGTGGTGCTCCTTCTGAGGAATGCACCGACGCCATATACTATCCCCTCCCTCATGGTAAAGGATGGGATCCTCCCAATGGTAAAACTTGGCCTTCGCGAGGAAGGTCTCAAGTTTCTGCCTGGGCCAATCTTGTGGAACTTTCTTGGCGACAAGATAGTTCACAATATCGGCATGCATGGGAGCGAGGCGATAACAAGGATCGCCTCATCTGGGAAGGTCTCACAAATAGGGTCAATCTGCTCAGAATCCTCAAGATACTCCAATCGGGAGAGATGATCCGCCACTACATTCTTGACTCCGGGCTTATCCTTAATCTCAATATCAAACTCCTGGAGTAGAAGGATCCATCTGGTCAATCTAGCTTTGGCATCCTTCTTTGCCATGAGGTACCTGATGGCGGTATGATCAGTGTAAATGGTCACTCTAGATCCAATGATGTAAGATCTGAACTTATCTAGGGCGAAGACTACGGCTAGCATCTCTTTCTCTGTGACGGTATAGTTCCGCTGCACGACATCCAATGTACGGCTAGCGTAGTGAATGGCAAATGGGACTCCATCCCTCCTCTGTCCCAGCACGGCCCCTACGGCAAAATAGGAAGCGTCCATCATGATCTCATATGGGAGAGACCAATCACGTGGCTGGAGAACAGGAGCCTCTATAACACAGCTCTTGAGAGTCTCGAATGACGATAGACACTTATCATCTACAAGGAACTCGGTGTCTTTCGTCAACAGATCAGTCAACGGTCGGGCAAGCCTGCTGAAATCATGAATGAAGCGTCGGTAGAAACCGACGTGCCCCAGAAAAGACCGTAACTGCCGCAAGTTGGACGGTGGATCGAGTTTTCTAATGACATCTACCTTGGCCGGATCAACCTCCATGCCCCTGTTGGAGATGATGTGGCCAAGCACCGTCCCTTGAGTTACCATGAAGTGACTCTTCTCCCAAGACAACACTAGGTGAACCTCTATGCATCGTTGAAGGACTCGGTCTAGGCAGTCAAGACAAGAATCGAATCCGTCGTCGTAGACCGAGAAATCATCCATGAAGACCTCCAAGCACTCCCCCACCATGTCCGAAAAGATAGACAGCATGCATCTCTGAAATGTCGCAGGGGCATTGCATAGCCTAAATGGCATGCGTCTGAAGGCATAAGTCTCAAAGGGACAGGTGAAGGTAGTCTCGTCCTGGTCCTCGGGCGCGATGGCCACCTGATTATATCCGGAGTACCCATCCATGAAGCAATAATGGTTCTTTCCTGCCAGCCTCTCAATAATCTGATCAATAAAGGGTAGGTTGAAATGATCCTTCTTGGTGGCCTGGTTGAGTCGTCTGTAATCTACGCAGACCCTCCAAGAAGTGGGTATCCGGGTAGCGATCTCCTCTCTAGACTCCGTGACAACAGTAATGATGCCCGTCTTCTTGGGCACTGATGAATACCCATTCATCACTCTTTATTCTTATATTTTAGCTACAAAAAACCTTTGCAAATGCATGTATATGTCTGTAAATACAAATAATTATCAAAAGCATGCATGGTGTAAAAAGTAATAATTAGCATGTTTTTGTGCAAAAATAAAAGAATAAAGAGACAAAAGAAAAAGAGGGAAATATTTAGAATAAATATTGAGCAACCTAACCCAAGGGAGGGCCCAGCATGGGCCTGACCGCATAAAAGCCAAAGTAGAGGGAGATAGGAGCTCATGTGTAAATATACCTGTAAATAAAATATATATATATATATATATATATATATATATTCCTCTAAAAATAGAATAAAAGTGGTTTGTATATATTGTATATATTTATAAATACAAAAATCAAAACAAAAATAGAAAAACTAAAAAGAAAACAAAACCATCACTTGTGTAGATCCACCATGTACATGCAACCACTCCTATATTTATTTCACCCCATAATTAAATAAATTAAAATTCCAAAACTTTTGTACATATTCTATATATTATGTTGTAAATAAATAAAATAAAAGCAACAAAAATTAAAACAAAGTAAAAAGAACAAGAATAAAAATCAAACTAAACATTGTATATAGACCATGTATATATGTGTATATAACTGTTTATTTACCCTATGTAAATAAACAATAAAAATAAAACAAAACTATCAAATTATTCCAAATTTTATTCTATAAATAAATAAAATACAAAAAAACTGGAATAATTTGTACAAAAATAAACAATTAAAAATTAAAAATACGCATGTATATACATGTATATAATAATAATATTTTGTAAATACCTAAATTATATTTCAAAAAATAAATAAAAATCACTAAAAAATAGTTTGAAAATAAATAAACATTTTTCATGTTAAAGTTTTTCGAAAATAAGTCATTTATTATTTTTAAATGAATTTCTAAATAATTAAAAATTGGAATTATCTGATTGGTCCACGGGGGATTGTTGACCCCCGGTCAACTCTCCCCCGCGGACCCTTCCTTCGCGGATCGGGCTGTCGACTCGACTTCTCCCATTTTTACCCACTTGATCCGCCCGCCAAATCCGCAAACCCCGGGTCCTAATCATTCCCTGATCATCCGAGATCCGCGCCCGGTGGTTAGCATCGGGGTCCGCGCTCCACGCTGCCCTACCCGATCGATTTTAGCCGGACCCCTGGGTATTTAAAATCCGAGCTCCGCCACCTCTTTCCGCATCTTTGGCTCCCCACCTTGCTTTCCCAGGACCTCCACTGCCATCCTCGAGGTGACAGCTCGCCGCTGGTGGTGTTGTAGAGAGGAGAGGGTGCCCGGACCACTGATCCGGCGTCCTAGCGCCGCCGTGCTCCGCACAAAGCAGGAGCTCGAGCCTCGGGCCTCGACGACCTGCGAGGCGACGACCCAGAGCAAGCACAGCTCACCCATAGTCGATCCCTACGCCCAGGTAGCCTTAGTTCTTTCCTGTTTTCTTTAATTTCTAGTTTCGCCCAAATCTCGCCGTCGCCAACCATCATCGATTCCGGCCACCCCCACCTTCCATTCGATCATCGGACCGTACCATCACGATCGCCTTCTTCCCACGCACGTTCTCCGCCCCTCCATTCAACCCAGCTCGCACAGGAGCTGGGGTTTCGAGTTCCTCCGCCGTCGCATCGCCGGAGCTCGACCGCCCCGCCTCACCGATCACCGTCACCCCCTCTCACAGGGTCGAGGCACTTTGCCCTCGACCCGCGAGTCTTCTGGTGCCCTTTTGCAGGTACAAAGAGGACTGTCTGAAGTCCTCTAACTCGAGCCCAGGAGCTTCCCCTCCGTCGGAGTCGACCGAGCTCCTCAGAGCTCCGTTGATCCATCGGAGACCGCCATTCGACGCGGAAGGCCAGTACGCATCTTCTCCGATCTTTAGTGGCCTTCGAGGAGGAGTCCAGCGCCTTCACGAGCCCGGCAAAGTTCGCCAGCGCCCAGTTCGTCTAGGAGCCTCCCCCGACGTCACATCGTCCTCTCCCTCCAGATTCAATCCTAGCCACCCATTCGAGGAGCTTCGTCACCGTTCGATCCATCTGAGGGCCAATCTGAGCCGCACGATCAGATGAAGAGGCACCCGTGGCCCAGAGCCGTCCGATCTCCACGTGTCAGCTTCATCGCCGTCGATTCACCAAGGGTTTCGCCACAGCGTACGAGGACCGTCAGATCTGCCACGTGGTGGACCCTCATCCGTTCGATCCGGCTCGTGCTTCTTGGTTAAAGGCGCCCCTTATTTCCACCCGTTGGATCAGCTACGTGGCGCTACATCAGCCGTCGATTTAATAAAGGTGTAAATTTCTCATAGGCCTCTCTAGTTTTCGCATTTATTAGCTAGTCCTGTAAATATTTTTGAACCTTTATTTTCGTTGGGTAATTTGCATTGTGGACCTTACTGTTTCTTGTATTTGCATTTATGCCCCTGTCTGCGTGGACCACGTGCATCATCACGTGAATTTTGAGGGTTATTTGCATGTATGGGCTTTATGTTTCAGGGTGTTACTGAATGAATTTATGTTTTCAATATTTGCAAATATGCCCCTGTGAATGGTTTTATTGTGCATGTGCGTTATATAGTGGGTAATTTACACTGAGGCCCCTCGACTTTTAGTACGAGTTACTAAACATCCCAGAGACTTAATTTTTCTTGCAAATAGGTCCCTGAATGCCCCGATCACGCGTTTTGCACGTGAGTTCTTGGGAATTTTGCACCGGACCCCTGGAACTTATTTTAATTGCATTTAGGTCTCTCTGTGTTGTGCCCTTGTGTTTGATTTTAATAAAATAGCAAACTAACTCCAAATTCAATGAAAATTGAATACATGGCTCCTTCCATGGTGTAAAATTTTCTAGAATTTTTTGGGACATTTTTAATTTCATTTACTATTTTTAAAAATTCAAAAATACGCATTTTCTTTACTGTCTGACTAGGAAAATCAAAAAAAATATTAAAACTCATATAAAAATTACAAAAAAAATTAGATACTGTGTATTTGTCTTGTTTGATTTTCTGACCAATTTTGGTCATTTTTCATTATATAAAACTCATAAAAATTGAAAACACTAAAAACCTTATAAAAATACTAATAAATAATCTAAAAATCCAAAAATAATAATTCTGATGCCTTAATTTTCCTTAGACTTTCTAGTTTATAGGAAAATTACCTCCAGGAGATAAATAGGCCCTTTTGCATTTTAAATTGGCCTTCTACTCCTGACTGGACAGTACCTTCATTTCCCTGCCTTGTTTTATTTTTAGAAATTTAATTAAAAATCAGAAAATACCAAAAATTCATCAAAAACAGTAAAAATCATAAAATACACAAAAACATTTTTATTTGAATTTTTGATTGATTTTTGATGCATTAAATAATTGCTTGAAGTTGAGTGTTTTACTTGTTTTCTTATTTTCCTTATTAACCAAAAATATAAAAAAAATTATATAAACTTAAAATCCACCAAAACACCTTTATTTTATTTTCTGACTACTTCGTAGGCCTCAAGGCCATCACGTGCTCCCTGAATCCGACCCTGGTTGCTATACCAGGCTAATCTAATAGCCAGGACCGCTATTGTGTTTATTTGATTTTATTTGATTTTAGTGGTCTGAACCAAGTTTTCTTGATTGGTCCGATTGACTGCTCGAGCGATTGAGGTCGCAACGACCTTCGCTCTTTTTCTTTATCTACCCTTAGTTGTTCGGGTGATTTTTCGGCTCATCAGAATGACGCCGTTGCCGGGGAGCACGGCTTAGTAGTCAGTTTCGATTTTTCCCGTGGCTTTCGTTTTTCGCGGTTTTCTGTATAAATTTTTGTAGATATATTTTCTGATACTGTTTATATAATAATTTGGTCTGTGACACTTGTCTCCTTTCTTGTGAGGGCCCGAGGACCGAGGAGGCGACTTTCGAGGAGCCGGCGCAACCGCGAGATTCGGAGGCGGCTCCCTTCTGCACGGAGCCGCAGGAGAGAGCGAGAGAGTAGCCGAGTGAGAGAGGAGTAGTTTAGGTTTATTTTAGCATATTCAAATTGTAAAGGTACGCTTGGACTTGAACTTTTCTCGGGTCTGTTTTGCCGAGCACTGGTGTGCTCGGGGGACCCTTAGACTTTTCGTGGCTTTTTTTGCGATTTTTGTTTTTCGCTGCCTTTTACGGTTTTACGTGGTTTTTCTCGAGCCCCTAGACGTAGGATTTTCTGCTTGACTGTGACGTTATAATTAGGATCCAAATACCCTAATATATCTACTTGCACCTATAGATCGGTAATTGGACCAAAAATAAAAAGATAATAAAATAGCCGATCCACCACCTCTGAGCCTACGCGTCGCGAGCCTGCCCCGTCAAGCGCTACTCCTGAACTTGACCTGTCGAGAAGAGGAGGGGTGGGTCTATACCGGACTCTTTGGACTGGAGGTTGGTGGTCGGCTAGCCGTTCTTCGAGTAGCATTGTTGTTTAGGGACTCGGTTTTCCGCCTGCACCATTTAGGTAGTTTATTTCCCGTCTTTTCAATTCTGCGCGGATCATATTGCATGTAGAGTGCTGGAGACAAGTACACATTTCTATCTTTGCATGCATCATTGATTTACCGTGCATCGGCTTTTTCGTCTTCTCCCCCCTGTTTTGGACTTAATAACCAGGAGAACCGAAAAATTCGTTAGGCCTTTTGTTTTCATTGAAAAAGATCTAAAAAAAACAATAAAATTGGGACTATTTAAGCTATTGACCCTAAAAGACACTTGACCTAAAAATCTGTCTTGGGAAGAGCAACCCCCTCATTGTTTGGTTTGATTGTGCGATAGAGTGACCCGTACACTAGGTAGAGCCCTCCGGTACTCCTCTCGACTGATTACCGACTCTTCTGTGCGGGACAGTCGGTTGGGAGAGTATCGGGTATCCCAGCAAGTCACGTAATCGCTCTGATATTTTGCTTGTTCACCAAAATAAAATTGACAAGATAATTTGACCGAGCCTTTACGGTCTTCAGCTTGCGTTGCGTTGGTGAACTGAGAGGTTTGTTTGCGATCATAGTTTCTCCAGATCTCATCCGCATTACTCTCCAGATCACGATAATGGGCAGGAGGTCTCTTAGGAAGCCTCTGGCTGTACCGCTTTTTAGCACTCCGGCCCATTCATCTAGGTCTGTTCGTGGGAGCTCAGACCCGCTCTCCGAACCCGAGTATGACTCCACCCTGTTCCCCCTCGACCCCCCTTCTTCTTCTGAGACCGAGATACCAGTGCCAGAGGAGAGACAGACAGATGATTTATCGGCACCTGAGTTTGGTTGTTTTGATTTTTCAGAGACTATGGCCGGCGCTAGTGATGATCACTCCAGAGGTCCGCAGGAGGAGCACTTTGTTCTGGACCAGGGTTCGATCAACTCCACCCTGATCGCCTCCCTTGAGTCAATGCAGCAGCAGTTGAGGGATCAGGGGGCATTCATGATAGAGATGAGGAGAGAGCTTGAGCAGTTGAGAGCCGACCGTGAGAACCGCGGAGGAGGACCCGACGATGCAGTAACCGCCGCAGCAGCCGCAGCCGCAGCCGCGGCAGCTGCAGCCGCAACAGGAGGAGCAGGACCACTGAGGACGATGCGGGAGAACCACAATCCCGGATCGACTTTGACGCACCGTTGGGTGGTGCTACCAGCCATCGTGGGGGACTTCAAGTCCCCCCCGAACACTTTGCAGCTCCTTCCCCGGTTTCACGGTTTGGCTACTGAGGAGCCTCATCTCCACCTGTAGGAGTTTGAGATGATTTGCAGTACTGTCCACGATCGTCAGGTGGACCAGGATACTATCAGGATGATTGCCTTCCCCTTCTCTTTAGCAGACAGAGCAGCCACCTGGCTGAAGCATCAAGGGAAGTTTGTATACACTTGGGAGGAGCTCCGCGCCGAGTACTTGCATAAGTATTATCCACTCGGGCGGACCAATGCCGTGAGAGCCCTGATCAGCAACTTCTCCATGCTCCCCAATGAGCAGTTTCAAGAGGCATGGGAGAGGTTCAGAGAGCTGACTGATAGATGCCCGCACCATGACATTTCCAAGCCGAACCTCGTGCAGAGCTTTTTAAGCGGGCTGACACCAGAGCTTCAGGGCTTGGTGAACGCTTCTTGTGGCGGGTCTTACTTCGCCAAGGATCACGACCAGGTCTGGGCCATCTACGAGGAGATGGCCGAGAACTACATGGTGATGTCCCAGACCCGGTTGTACACTCAAGGCAGACCCCAGCAGCCAGGACCCGTGTAGTACCAGAGGATAGCACGGGTTGACGTCGTTCCTTCTAGTTCGTCTGCATTAGCAGCAGCACAGGTAGAGTCATCAGCTGCGGACATGGGCATCATTAGCGAGAAGTTGGATCGGATGGAGCTGATTGAGAAGAAGCGGTGCCAGGGCATCACTCAGATGGAGCAGATGGCACAGACTCTGAGCGACATGAAGACCCAACTCATGTGTCTCCAGGAGGCACAGACGGCTTCCCAGCCCCGTCTTCAGTCGCGAGGCGATCACGGCAGCAGCAGCAGCTCGTCCCAACGCTCCATCTCACACCAGCAGCCTAGACAGGTTCACCTTGTACAGGCGGAGCCGTACCAGCAGCCACATCCCACCTACCAGTCACCACCATCTCCAGACTTGCAGATGGTGGTATATGAGCCGGATCAACCTCTGGCAGTACTCCCGCCAGCCCAGTACGATGCAGAGCCGTTGATGGATGTCAATGGGATTTGGTATGACCGCCCTCAGTCCGGTATCCGACGAGACCATCTCGGATTCCGATGGGGGACCGGAGGTACCCAGCCCCAGCAGCAGCCGTCAGGACATGGTGGCTAGTACAGCCATCAGAGAGAGCACCAGCCGCAGCAGCAGCCCCCAGTCTACCCACCACCACAGCAGCAGCAGTCGTCCTATGGTCCTCGTCCCTATCAGTAGGGACAGTCGTGGAGGCGTGAGCAGCCTCACCAGCAGCAGCAGCATCACCCATACCCCTCTCAGCCACAGTAGCAGATCCAGCAGCCTCACTACCAGAGAGGCTACCCGTCGGGTTCCCATGAGAACCCAGTCTTGGATGACATAGCCCGCCTTCTCACAGATCAGCAGGCTACTTTTCGACGGGAGATGGACGAGTTCCGCCAGGAGATGCGGGACATTGTGAGAGGGAAGGCCGCCATCCCTGCCCATATTGAGCCGAACCCCAACAACCTGAAGCGAAAGTCTGAGCAGGTAGGTTACACTGAGTATGCCACTCCTAGTGATCCATTTGATGATATGTCTGCAGACCTTTTTGATGTTGATTTTGTCACACTTAGGAGCGGTAGGATGCCAGCAGGCGGCGCCTCATCTGAGCAACATCATGAGGATACACCCAGAGCGCTAGACGTGGAGGAGGAGAGCGGTACTGAGGCCGCTAGAGATGATGATGGTGGTACTGATGCCACCAAGGATGCTGACTCCACAGGCGGTGCTGAGGCCACCATTTCACCAGTTTGAGGAGGTGGTACTGAGGCCACCCATTTTGCCGAGCCAGAGTGTGGTACTGAGGCCGTAAGTCTTCCAGGCGATCCAGCCGATGGTGGTACTGAGGCCACCTGTGTGCATTCTGAGAGACATGTAATTTTTCCTTCTTCTGCGCCTGTATCTCGGAACACTTTTGTGAATAAAGGAAAGGGTTTATTTTCTTCTGGTCCCACTGTGGTGCATGATGTATGTGTGGATCCGGTCGTCAAATCGCCTAGATCCTTTCCTAGTCCTTCATCTGAGAAGGACCCAGTGATCCCCTTCCCTAGAGCCCTTCAGATGGGGAAGGAGAAGAAAACAGAAAATCCCAAAAAGAGAGATCAGGAAGAGTTCAGCCAGCAGATGATAGATCGAGTTCACATACAGCTGGCTCTTCAAGAGGCTTTGAAGCACATTCCCCTTCTTCAGCGTTCCCTTAGAGACAGAACCACAGTCAGGAGGAAGAGGAGGAATCACCACTCAGAGATCCATGTGCTGACAAAAGCCACGTGTTTCGCGATCTAGAACCGTCTGCCGTCCAAGAGGCCAGATTCAGGAGCCCCTTATGTCAGATGCCATATCAGTGAGCAGAGGTTCGACCGTACTCTATTAGATAGCGGATCGTCAATCAACCTCCTTCCGGCAGCCCTTCTCGACCACTTCGAGTTGGGCACTCTTAGACAGAGCAGGACAGTCCTTCAGTTTGCTGATAGATCTGTCAAGAGGCCGAAGGGGTTGTTGCGAGACGTTGTCGTCACTATTCAGGGTCTGCAATTCCCCGTGGACTTCGTAGTGTTGGACATGGAGATCCCTGATTCAATGACCGATACCCCCATCATTCTCGGTCGTCTGTTCTTGGCCACAGCCAAGGCGGTGACTGATCATGATAGCGGGAAGGTATACTTTCGCGTTGAGGGCGAAAGTGTACAAATAGAGACGGTCGAGGACAGCATAGCCAGAGACATATCATGCTCAAAGACCACTTCAGATACAGAGCAGCTGACAGATACAGGGCTAGATATCCACCAGGACTGTGACTTTGTGATCACAGACGATGAGGCAGTTTGGGCAGACCCAGCAGCACAGGCCATCCTCTCATTTTCAGACACCGTTGATGCAGAGATGATAGCAGAGGAGAGCTTGGAGAGCATATTCCTGGTTCAGGATACCTTAGAGGCAGCAGAGCAGGTTCTTGACCGCGATATGGATTTTCGTGATGATGGTGGTACTGATGCCACCTTGTGTGATGCAGATCCCTCGGAGTCAGAGTCTGAGTGGGCAGATTGTGATGATTACATGCCAGACCTGATTTCCACTGAGCCTACAGCTGAGGAGGAGGCAGATGCCGAGCAGAGCAGAGACAGTTCAGTTGAGCAGCCTTCTCCAGATCCAGTTTGTGAGAGAGAGTTCTCGTTCTCCCAGGCAGATTTGGCCGCATACACTCGGATCCTTCAGAAGCCAGATTTGCCAGCGCCAGTTTTTCCAGAGCTGAAGCTGCTTCCTTCATCGTTGAAGTATAGATTCATTGCGGGTGAGCCTGAGATGTACCTAGTCATTATCTCTGCCAATTTGACTGGAGAGCAAGAATCCCGTTTGATGGGGGTTCTTGAAAAGAACCGCAAGGCGATAGGATGGAGCGTAGCAGATCTCCAGGGGATTAGTCCAGACCTTTGCTCCCACCATATCTATCTCGAGGATGAGGTGAAGCCGTCGCGTGAGTTCCAGCGGCGGATGATGAAGGAAATCTCGAAGTGGTGGAGCGCCGATTTTATCTATCCCATCTCCGACTCCAAGTGGGTCAGCCCTTTGCATGTGGTGCCCAAGAAGACGGGCATCACTACAGTGATTAGCGAGTCTGGAGAGGAGATCGCTACACGAGTACCCACTTCTTGGCGGGTTTGTGTTGACCACAGGAGACTCAACCAGGCCACCAAGAAGGATCATTTCCCCCTGCCCTTTATTGATCATATCATTGAGAGACTGGCAGGGAAGAGCCATTATTGTTTTCTGGATGGGTACTCGGGCTACAATCAGGTAGCCATTGCTCCCGAGGACCAGGACAAGACTACTTTTACCTGTCCCTTCGGCACAACGCCTTTCGACGCATGCCATTTGGGTTATGCAATGCCCCTGCGAATTTTCAGATATGCATGTTGTCGATCTTTTCGGACATGGTGGGGGAGTGCTTAGAGGTCTTCATGGATGATTTCTCAGTTTACGGCGACAGATTCGGCTCCTGTCTTGACTGCCTAGACCGAGTACTTCGGCGATGTATAGAGGTTCGCTTGGTTTTGTCTTGGGAGAAGAGACACTTCATGGTGACTCAAGGGACGGTGCTTGGACACATCATCTCCAACAGGGGCATGGAGGTGGATCCGGCCAAGGTCGATGTCATTGGCAAACTCACACCACCGTCCAACTTGCGGCAGTTGCGGTCTTTTCTGGGGCACGTTGGTTTCTATCGGCGATTCATTCGTGATTTCAGTAGAGTTGCCCGACCGTTAACTGATCTGCTGACGAAAGACACCGAGTTTCTTGTCGATGATAAGTGTCTTTCATCCTTTGAGACTCTCAAGCAGAGTGTTATAGAGGCTCATGTTCTCCAGCCACCTGATTGGTCTCTCTCATTCGAGATCATGACGGATGCCTCCGATTTTACCGTAGGGGCCGTGCTGGGACAGAGGAGGGATGGAGTCCCTTTTGCTATCCACTATGCTAGCCGCACCTTGGATTCCGCCCAGCAGAATTATACAGTCACAGAGAAGGAGATGCTAGAAGTAGTGTTCATCCTAGATAAGTTCAGATCTTACATCATTGAATCTAGAGTGACCTTGTATATTGATCATACCGCCATCCGATACCTCATGGCAAAGAAGGATGCCAAGGACAGACTGACTAGATGGATCCTTCTACTCCAGGAGTTCGATATTGAGATCAAGGATAAACCTGGAGTCAAGAATGTGGTGGTGGATCATCTCTCCCATTTAGAGAAGCATGAGGAGTCTGAGCAGATTGATCCCATTTTTGAGACCTTCCCAGATGAGGCAATCCTTGCTATCGTCTCACTCCCATGGTATGCCGATATTGTGAACTTTCTCGTTGCTGGGAAAGTCCCATAAGATTGGCCTAGGCAGAGGCTTGAGACCTTCCTTGCGAAGGCCAAGTCCTACCACTGGGAGGATCCCATCCTTTACCACGAAGGAGGGGATAGCGTCTGGCGTCGGTGCATTCCTCAGGAGGAGCACCATAGCGTCCTCACTTACTGCCACAAGCTTGAGGCAGGAGGACATCATTCGGGGAGGAGAATGGCACAGAAAGTGCTCCAATCCAGCTTGTGGTGGCCTACCCTCTTCAAGGACTCTGATGAGTTCGTGAAAAGGTGTACTGACTGTCAGAGGATGGGCACTTGTGGACAGCGTGATATGATGCCGATGCAGCCCATTCACTTCTGTGAGGTTTTTGACGCATGGGGCATCGATTTCATGGGTCCATTCCCTAAGAGTCAGGGATTTGAGTACATTCTGTTGGCCGTTGACTATGTTAGTCGTTGGGTTGAGGCTATCCCCGCCCGAGCCGCTGATGCCAGGACAGTTTGCAGATTTTTGAGGAAACACATCATCACGCGGTTCGGGGTACCTCGAGTATTGATTTCAGATGGGGGGTCTCATTTCATCAACGACCAGGTGAAGGCACATGCTAGCGAGTTCAGCATAGACCATCGTGTTGCTACACCTTACCATCCACAGACGAATGGTCTAGCCGAGGTGTCGAACAGGGAGATCAAGACTATATTGCAGAAAGTCGTCTGCCCTGACCGAAAGGATTGGTCACAGCTTTTGGACTCGGTCTTGTGGGCATATAGGACGTCTTTCAAGACACCATTGGTCACATCTCCCTTTCGCCTCGTTTATGGCAAGCCGTGCCATTTACCTGTTGAGTTGAGGCACAAGTCACTTTGGGCAGTCACATATATTCTTTTAGATCCAGATAGTGTAGGAGACTAGAGGAGGGCAGAGTTAGCAGCCCTGGAGGAGCTTAGTGATACTGCCTTCTCAAACAGCCTACAGTATAAGGAGAGAGTGAAAGAGTGGCATGATTCTCATATCAGCCACAAGCATTTTGAGCCTGGATAGAGAGTATGGCTGTTTGATGCTAGGCTTCGTCTATTTCCAGGGAATCTACAGAGCAAGTGGAAGGGACCCTACTTGGTAAGAAAGGTACACGACAACGGTAGCATTGATATATCTGAGTTGTCTTCTGAGAGTACCTTTCGAGTGAACGGCCAGCGGCTCAAGCCATTTCTAGATCATGAGCCGCGGGTCGTTGATGTTGCCCCTATTCACTTTGCGTGAGATGTGGTCTCTTGACTCACATCTATTGCATCTCACGCCTGATTATCACTGTTCTTCCGACCTGTATAGATCCAGTTGTCCATATCACTCTATTCTTTAGTCCCACATCCCTTTTCTCATCTTATGATTATGCTATACTTAGGGTATACTTTACCCTAAGTATAGGGGGGATGTCGGACCTTCGGGTATTCTTTTGTTTCTTTCTACCCCTGTTTTGCTGCCTATACTTAGGGATATTTCACCCTAAGTATAGGGGGCATATTCTGTGCATCCTTCACTCAGTTTTCCCTTTATATATAGCTTGTTATACTTAGGATTACTTGATCCTAAGTATAGGGGGAAAAGCCGAGACCCTCTTGATCTTCTATTCCTTCTATTATTTGATTCATCTCTGTATATAGCCATTCCTTTTCACGTCCCCATACTAAGCACGAGTTATGTCTTCTTCATCGCTCTTGATCACTCTGAGGACATCGTTCGAGCTAAGTATAGGGGGTGTGTATATTTCATATATACTTTAGCCATAACTCGTACTTTGTGGGAGTATGTTAATAAATAAAATGGCTAAAAACCCTAAAAATTACAAAAATTAAAAATTTTTCATGTACATAATCATTCTTTTATTGCACATACATAGATAGTGTACAAATTATTTTAATTTTTGTAAAAATGTTTTCAAAAATCTTTGTGTAAAGTTTGTGTAAATATTTTCTTATCAAAATTATGTATATAGTACAAAATTTTTCCAAAATGTTTTGAAAATCAAAAGTTTGCAAAAATCTTGTGTAAATGTGTGTAAACACTTTTGCAAAACTTGCACTTCATGCATCCATCCATTCATGATTTCAAAACATTTTCCAAAATTTTTGCACGATTGTAAATATGTGTAAATAGCATCTTTGTATATATGTATATAGTTTTCCTGGATCATAGTTGACATTTAAACTAGCCTGGAATTAAATTGGGAGATGGAGCTTGATTAAGATCTTAATCCACCTAATTCTAAGAGGAACCTTATAGGGCTTAGGGTTAAGGCTTTTCAGGTCCATTGGGACTTAATTCTTGGAGTCCACTAGGCTATGAGCATATGTCATCTTGATGAGCCTAAGTAGAGCATTTAACAACACACGCATGACTCTTAGAGACAATGGCTTGACTTGCACCAGCACTTTACACATAGCTCTCCATGGATGAGGTGGTGAGGAGGCAGTTTCCTTTGGCTTGGGGTAGCATATGAGGGTAATACTTCTAGGCGGAACCTCTCTTCTTCTTCTAGTGAAGGAAGTGCACCTCAACTTGGTCTAGTGGTGATGAAGGCTAAAGACAGAAGCCGTGGGTTGCAGTAAAGCTTCAAAAGAGGGATAGTCTACTGGCTCAAGAGGAAAATTTCTTGTATATATGCTGCACCATGTAGATATGTTGTACAGATGCACTTGAAAAAACATGCAAAAAGAACTCCAAAAAAAAGTGGTGGGTCGGATTGAAAATTTAATAACCCCACTGGAGTGTATATAGTCAAATAAAGCAAAAGCTTATGGTATCCTTGTTACATCTCATGAAGCTTGCAGCGGGAGACTTAGCTACACTGGTTGAGCTCCCAAAATTCTATACCTCTTATTCCCCCTCTTCTTGAGCCGGTTGCACTTGAACTTAGAAGGGAATACCCCGCTTCTCGAGGAAAGAGTTGGTAGACTGAGGCATTAGAGTTACCAGGTTGAGGGAGGTTGTTTCTTTGTTACTTCTGAGGTGGGGAGCTACATATCACTTACATTGCATGGAAAGATTCATGGTCATTAGAGTTTGTGTATGTAGACTTGTTCTGATCTGGTTTATTGCGGAGTCTTGTCCATAGATTGGTGGAACTTAGAGGCTGTTGAGTTTTAAGCTTAAGTCCAAATAAGGTTCCGACACATTAATAATCCAAAGATCTGATCGAGCTCCATAATTTAATTTAATGAAGGCAAGTTTAATAATCAACCTTAATCCATGTATATTCTCCTCTTTTTTTCTTTCTCTTTTTCACTTCTTTTTCAAATAAGTGTTTGCTAAGGGACTAGCAAAGTTAAGTATAGGGGGTGATGAATACCCATTCATCACTCTTTATTCTTATATTTTAGCTACAAAAAACCTTTGCAAATGCATGTATATGTCTGTAAATACAAATAATTATCAAAAGCATGCATGGTGTAAAAAGTAATAATTAGCATGTTTTTGTGCAAAAATAAAAGAATAAAGAGACAAAAGAAAAAGAGGGAAATATGTAGAATAAATATTGAGCAACCTAACCCAAGGAGGGCTCAGCATGGGCCTGACCGCATAAACGCCAAAGTAGAGGGAGATAGGAGCTCATGTGTAAATATACATGTAAATAAAATATATATATTTTCCTCTAAAAATAGAATAAAAGTGGTTTGTATATATTGTATATATTTATAAATACAAAAATCAAAACAAAAATAGAAAAAATTAAAAAGAAAACAAAACAATCACTTGTGTAGATCCACCAAGTACATGCAACCACTCCTATATTTATTTCACCCCATAAAATAAATAAATTAAAATTCCAAAACTTTTGTAAATATTCTATCTATTATGGTGTAAATAAATAAAATAAAAGCAACAAAAATTAAAACAAAGTAAAAAGAAGAAGAATAAAAATCAAACTAAACACTGTATATAGACCATGTATATATGTGTATATAACTATTTATTTACCCTATGTAAATAAACAATAAAAATAAAACAAAACTATCAAATTATTCCAAATTTTATTCTATAAATAAATAAAATATAAAAAAACTGGAATAATTTGTACAAAATTAAAAATTAAAAATTAAAAATACACATGTATATACATGTATATAATAATAATATTTTGTAAATACCTAAATTATATTTCAAAAAAATAAATAAAAATCACTAAAAAATGGTTGAAAATAAATAAACATTTTTCATGTTTAAAGTTTTTCGAAAATAAGTCATTTACTATTTTTAAATGAATTTCTAAATAATTAAAAATTGGAATTATCTGATTGGTCCACGGGGGATTGTTGACCCCCGGTCAACTCTCCCCCGCGGACCCTTCCTTCGCGGATCGGGCTGTCGACCCGACTTCTCCCATTTTTACCCACTTGATCCGCCCGCCAAATCCGCAAACCCCGGGTCCTAATCATTCCCTGATCATCCGAGATCCGCGCCCGGTGGTTAGCATCGGGGTCCGCACTCCACGCTGCCCTACCCGATCGATTTTAGCCGGACCCCTGGGCATTTAAAATCCGAGCTCTGCCACCTCTTTCCGCGTCTTTGGCTCCCCACCTTGCTTTCCCAGGACCTCTACTGCTCCATCCTCGAGGTGACAGCTCACCGCTGGTGGTGTTGTAGAGAGGAGAGAGGTGCCCGGACCACTGATCCGGTGTCCTAGCGCCGCCGTGCTCCGCCCAAAGCAGGAGCTCGAGCCCGGGCCTCGACGACCCGCGAGGCGACGACCCAGAGCAAGCACAGCTCACCCACAGTCTATCCCTACGCCCAGGTAGCCTTAGTTCTTTCCCGTTTTCTTTAATTTCTAGTTTCGCCCAAATCTCGCCATCGCCGACCATCATCGATTTCGGCCACCCCCACCTTCCATTCGATCATCGGACCGTACCATCACGATTGCCTTCTTCCCACGCACGTTCTCTGCCCTCCATTCAACCCAGCTTGCACAGGGAGATGGGGGTTTCGAGTTCCTCCGCCGTCGCATCGCCGGAGCTCGACCGCCCCCGCCTCACCGATCACCGTCACCCCCTCTCACAGGGTCGAGGCACTTTGCCCTCGACCCACGAGTCTTCTGGTGCCCTTTTGCAGGTACAAAGAGGACTGTCTGAGGTCCTCTAACTCAAGCCCAGGAGATTCCCCTCCGCCGGAGTCGACCGAGCTCCTCAGAGCTCCGTTGATCCATCGGAGACCGCCATTCGACGCGGAAGGCCAGTACGCATCTTCTCCGATCTTTAGTGGCCTTCGAAGAGGAGTCCAGCGCCTTCACGAGCCCGGCAAAGTTCGCCGGCGCCCAGTTCGTCCAAGAGCCTCCCCCGACGTCAGATCGTCCTCTCCCTCCAGATTCAATCCTAGCCACCCATTCGAGAGCTTCGTCACCGTTTGATCCATCTGAGGGCCGATCTGAGCCGCACGATCAGATGAAGAGGCACCCGTGACCCAGAGCCGTCCGATCTCCACGTGTCAGCTTCATCGTCGTCGATTCACCAAGGGTTCGCCACAGCGTACGAGAGGACCGTCAGATCTGCCACGTGGTGGACCCTCATCCGTTCGATCCGGCCCGTGCTTCTTGGTTAAAGGCGCCCCTTATTTCCACCCGTTGGATCAGCTACGTAGCGCTACATCAACCGTCGATTTAATAAAGGGGAAAATTTCTCATAGGCCCCTCTAGTTTTCGCATTTATTAGCTAGTCCTGTAAATATTTTTGAACTTTTATTTTCGTTGGGTAATTTGCATTGTGGACCTTATTGTTTCTTGTATTTGCATTTATGCCCCTGTCTACGTGGACCACATGCATCATCACGTGAATTTTGAGGGTTATTTGCTTGTTTGGGCTTTATGTTTCAGGGTGTTACTGAACGAATTTATGTTTTCAATATTTGCAAATATGCCCCTATGAATGGTTTTATTGTGCATGTGCGTTATATAGTGGGTAATTTACACTGAGGCCCCTGGACTTTTAGTACGAGTTACTAAACAGCCCAGAGACTTAATTTTTCTTGCAAATAGGTCCCTGAGTGCCCCGATCACGCGCTTTGCACGTGAGTTCTTGGGAATTTTGCACCGGACCCCCTGGAACTTATTTTAATTGCATTTAGGTTTCTCTGTGTTGTGCCCTTGTGTTTGATTTTAATAAAATAGCAAACTAACTCCAAATTCAACGAAAATTGGACATGGCTCCTTCCATGGTGTAAAATTTTCTAGAATTTTTGGGGACATTTTATTTCATTTACTATTTTTAAAAATTCAAAAATACGCCATTTTCTTTACTGTCTGACTTGGAAAATCACAATAAAATATTAAAACTCATATAAAAATTACAAAAAAATTAGCTACTGTGTATTTTGTCTTGTTTGATTTTCTGACCAATTTTGGTCATTTTTCATTATATAAAACTCATAAAAATTGAAAAACACTAAAAACCTTATAAAAATTCTAATAAATAATCTAAAAATCTAAAAATAATAATTCTGATGCCTTAATTTTCCTTAGACTTTCTAGTTTATAGGAAAATTACCTCCAGGAGCTAAATAGGCCCTTTTGCATTTTTAAATTGGCCTTCTACTCCTGATTGGACAGTACCTTCATTTCCCTGCCTTGTTTTATTTTTAGAAATTTAATTAAAAATCAGAAAAATACCAAAAATTCACCAAAAACAGTTAAAAATCATAAAATACACAAAAACATTTCTATTTGAATTTTTGATTGATTTTTGATGCATTCAATAATTGCTTGAAGTTGAGTGTTTTACTTGTTTTCTTATTTTTCCTTATTAACCAAAAATACAAAAAAATTATATAAACTTAAAATCCACCAAAAACACCTTTATTTTATTTTCTGACTACTTCGTAGGCCTCAAGGCCATCACGTGATCCCTGAATCCGACCATGGTCGCTATACCAGGCTAATCTAATAGCCAGGACCGCTATTTTGTTTATTTGATTTTATTTGATTTAGTGGTCTGAACCAATTTTTCTTGATTGATCCGATTGACTTCTCGAGCGACTGAGGGTCGCAACGACCTTCGCTCTATTTCTTTATCTACCCTTAGTTGTTCGGGTGATTTTTCGGCTCATCAGGCACCACATGCAACGGACTGACCACTTGGAGTCGGAGATGGGGTAGATAAAATCGGCGATCCACCACTTCGAGATCACCTTCATGACAACCTCTCTAAGATTCGGGTTCAACCGTCGCTGGGAACTCACGCGACGGCTTTGCCTCATCCTCGAGATAGATGTGGTGAGAGCACAGAGCCCGACTGATCCCCTAGAGATCAGCTACACTCCATCCTATCGCCTTGCGGTTCTTTTCAAGAACCCCCATCAGATGGGATTCTTGCTCTCCAGTCAAATCTGCGGAGATAATGACTGGGTACATCTCCATGCTCACCCGCAAGGAATCTATACTTCAGCGACACAGGTAGCGGCTTCAGCTCTGGACAAGTCGGTGCTGGCAAATCTGGCTTCTGAAGAATCCGAGTGTATTCGGCCAAATCTGCACGGGAGAATGAGAACTCTCGCTCACAAACTAGATCTGGAGAAGGCTGCTCAACCGGTCTGTCTCTGCTCTGCTCAGAATCAACCTCCTCTCTAGCTGTAGGCTCAGTGAAAGTCAGACACGATTTCAAATCATCAAACTCTGCTCAATCAGTATCTGACTCCGCGGGATCATACTCACAAAAATTTGTATCGCGATCAAGAACCGAATCTACGGCCTGAAAGGTATCCTGGACCAGGAATGCGCTCTCCAAGCTCTCCTCTGCTGGCGTCTCTACATCAACAAACTCTGAAAGTGAGAGGATGGCATGTGCGACTGGATCTGCCCAAACTGCCTCATCATCTGTAATCACAAAATCGCAGTCCTGGTGGATGTCTCGCCTTGACTCTGTCATCTGCTCTGAATCTGTGGTCGGCTCTAAGCAATCTGAATCTCTCGCTCTAGTCTCCTCGACCGTCTCTATTTGTATACTCTCGCCCTCGATGCGAAAGTACACCTTCCTGCTATCATGGTCGGACACTGCCTTGGCTGTGGCCAAGAACGGGCGTCCTAGAATGATGGGGGTATCGGTCACAGACTCAGGGATCTCTATGTCCAACACAATGAAGTCCACGGGGAATTTCAGACCCTGAATCGTGACGACAACGTCCTTCAGCAACCCCTTCGACCTCTTGACTGATCGATCAGCAAACTGAAGGACCGTCCTGCTCTGTCTGAGAGTGCCCAACTCGAAGCGGTTGAGAAGGGCTGTCGGAAGTAGGTTGATCGAAGAACCACTGCCTAATAGAGTGCGGTCGAACCTCTGCTCTTGAATGTGGTATCTGACATACAGGGCTCATGCATCTGGCCTCTTGGCTGGCAGACGGTTTTGTATCGCGAAACAAGTGGCTCTGGTCAGCACATGGATCTCAGACTGATGGTTCCTCCTCTTCGTCCTAACTGTGGTCCTATCTCTGAGTGATCTCTGGAGTAGAGGGATGTGCTCCAAGGCCTCCTAAAGAGTCAGCTGAATCTGGAATTTGTCTATCATCTGCTGGCTGAACTCTATCTGATGACTCTTTTTGGGATTTTCTATTTTCTTCCCCTTTGCCATGTGAAGAGCTCGTGGAAAGGGGATCACAGGGTCCTTCTCAGATGAAGGACTAGGAGAGGGTCTGGCATGCTCATGAACAGCAGAATCCACACAATCATCATCAATCAATACATGTGGATCCGAAAATAACAAACCCTTTCCTTTATTTCCCGAAATGTCCTGAGATACATGTATAGATGGAAACGCAACAGGACTAGCAGAAGTGAAAATGGTGGCCTCAGTACCACCCTCGGCATGTCTCGCGGCATCAGCACCGCGCTCTGGCTCAGCAACTGGGGTGGCGTCAGTACCACCTCCTCGAACTAGTTACTCTACGGCCTCAGTACCTTCGGCTGGATCAACGTCCCTGGTGGCATCAGTACCGCCGTCATCATCTCTCGCGGCCTCAGTACTGCGATCCTCCTCGTCTGGTGCTCCTGGTGTGGCATGGGATCGTCGCTCAGACGAGGCGCCGCCTGCTGGCATCCTACCACTCCTAAGTGTGACAAAATCAGCATCAAACATGTATGCAGACAAATCACCAAAAGAATCACTAGGAGTGGTAATCTCTGTAAACTCTACCTGCTCAGACATCCTCTTCAGATTGTTCAGTTAGGCTCAATCTGGGAAGGGATGGCAGCCTTCCCTCTCACTATCTCCCGCATCTCCTGGCGGAACTCGTCCATCTCCCGTCTGAATGTAGCCTGTTGCTCTGTCATGAGGCGGGCTAAGTCGTCCAAGGCGGGGTTCTCATAGGCTGGCCCATGAGATCCCGACGAATGGCTTCGCTAGTAATGAGGCTGCTGCTGTGGCTGGTGCGGCTGAGAGGGGTACTGTTGTGGGTGATGCTGCGGCTGGTGAGGTTGATCACGCCTCCAAGAATGTCCCTGTTGATAGGGACGAGGACTATACTGTTGTGGGGGCTGGGATGACTGTTGTTGTTGCTGCTGGTACACTGGGGGCTGGTGCTGCTGATGATCTCGTTGATGGTTGTACTGACCATCCTGAACTGAAGGCTGCTACTGGGAACTGGCACCTCCGGCCGACCAACGGAATCCGAGACGGTCTCGTCGGATACCGGGCTGGGGTCGGTCATGCCAAATCCCGTTGACGTCCATCAACGGCTCCGGCTCGTAAGGGGGTGGTGGGAGCACTGACAGAGGTTGATCCGGCTGGTAGACCACCATCTGAGTGTCTGGAGATGGTGGTGGTTGGTAGTACTGTTGTGTCTGCTGGTACGGCTCCTCCTGTACAAGGTGAACCTGTCTAGGTTGCGTGGAGCGCTGGGACAAACCGCCGCTGCTACTCGGATCCCCTCACGCCTGATGACGGGGCTGAGAAGTCGTCTGTGCCTCCTGGAGACACATGACATGTGTCTTCAGGTCAATCAACAACTGTGCCATCTGCTCCATCTGCGATATGCTCTGGTACTGCTTCTTCTCGATCAGCTCCATCTGGTCCAGCTTCTCGCTGATAATGCCCATGTCGACGGCTGTGGACTCGACCTGTGCGGCTGCCGTTGACGAAGTAGAAGGACCGGCGTCTACCCGTGCTATCCTCTGAAACTGCACGGACTATGGTTGAGGGCATCCTTGAGTGTACAGTCGGGTCTGGGACATTACTGTGTAGTTCTCGGGCATCTCCTCGTAGATGGTCCAGACCTGATCCTCGTCCTTGGCGAAGTAGGAACCGCCACAAGAAGCGTTCACCAGGCCCTGCAGCTCTGGTGCCAACCCGTAAAAGAAGCAATGAACTAGGTTCAGATTCGTGATATCGTGGTGCGGGCATCTATCAGTAAGCTCTCTGAACCTCTCCCATGCCTCGTGAAACTGCTCGTTGGGGAGCATGGAGAAGTTGTTGATCAAGGCCCTCGCTGCATTCGTTTGCCCGAGTGGATAGTACTTGTGCAAGTACTCGGTGCGGAGCTGCTCCCAGGTGTGCACGAACTTCCCCAAATGCTTCAGCTAGGTGGCTGCTCTATCTGCCAGTGAAAAGGGGAAGGCAATCATCCGGATGGTGTCCTCGTCTACCTATCTATCATGGACGGTGTTGCAGATCATCAGAAACTCCTGGAGATGGAGATGGGGCTCCTCTGTGGCGAGCCTGTGGAAGCGGGGAAGAAGCTGAAGCGTGTTCGGGGGGAACTTGAAGACCCCCACGATCACCGGTAGTACCACCCAGCTGTGTGTTGTAGTCGATCCGGGGTTGTGCAACTCCCGCATCGGTCTCGGTTGCTCTGCTGCTGCGGGATCTCTCCGTCCATCGGCTCGCGGCTGGTCCACTGCGGCTCTCAGTCTCTCCATCTCTCTCCTCATGTCCACCATGAAAGCCCCCTGGTCTCGTATCTGCCTCTGCATCGTCTCAAGGGAGGCTAACATGGTGGTGTTGATCGCACCCTAGTCCAGAACGTATGTAGTCATCTCTGGCCTCGGACCATCGTTGCGCTCCTCGCTGCTGGCCATGGTCTCTGCAAAGGCAAAAGACCCAAACTCAGGTGTCGAAATATCATCAGTCTGTTGTCTCGCATCTGGCACTGGCATCTCAAGTATAGAAGAAGCGTGGTCAGGGGGAACAGGGCGGAATCGAACTCGGGTTCGGAGAGCGGGTCTGGGCTCTCACGAACCAACTTAGATGAACGGGTTGGAGCGTTGAAAAGCGATGCAGCCAGAGGCTGCCTAAGAGACCTCCCGCCCATCATCTTGATCTGGCGAGTTGGGCGGATGGGATCTGGAAACAAACAAGATGAGCAAACAAACCCCGAATTCACCTAATCCTAAGCTAAGGCTGAAAACCTTGTAAATCGAATAAGCAGTAAATAAACGGTCAAAAAGCCATGAAAAACCACGAAAACTCGGTGAGGTCCCCTGAGCACACTGGTACTCGGCGAAACAGACCCCGAAATGTCACAAGTGTCCAAGTTCGTCCCTGTATTATTACAAGTTAATAATCTGCTGGAAATAAAAACTAAACTACTCTAAACTACTCTTCGGCAATTCTACGGTTATTTCACGGCTATTCCGCAGCTCCCTCGCTTCGTTTCTTCTCCTACGGCTCTCCTGCGGCTCCGTAAAGAAGAGAGCCGCCTCCGATTCCCGCGGTTGCTTCGGCTTCCGAAAAAGCCGCCTCGGTCCTCAGGCCCTCGCAAGAAACAGAAACAGAAGTGTGACAGTCCAGAAAATATAATAAATCAATCAGATGAACAATATATGTACAAATATGCACAAAAAGCCGCGGAAAAGAAAAAACCGCGAAAACTCGAAAACGACTACTAAGCCGTGCTCCCCGGCAACAGCACCATTCTGATGACCGAAAAATCTACAAACTACTCAATCTGGGCTAGGTAGAGATAATCTAACTCGGGTCGTTGCGACCCGGATAGAGCAAAATCGGTCAATCAAGAAAAATTATTCAGACCACCAAATCAAGATATAAAATCAATGAAATCCAAAATAGCGGTCCTTGTTAAATGATTAACCTGGTATAGCACCCAAGGTCGGACTCAGGGAGCACGAGTTAGCCTTGCGGTCTTCGAAGTAGTCAAATCGAAAAAGAAGGGAAGAAAATATTTTTAGTGGGTTTTTATATTTTTTAATATTTTTGTATTTTTGAGTTTCTAAAGAAATGTAAAAACAAGCCAATACAACAAATTATTCAATCAATCAAAAAGGCTCTAAAAATTCAAAAAAATGTTATTATATTTTTTAGGTTTTTAATGTTTTTAGTGAATTTTTTAGATTTTTATAATTTTTATGTAATTTTCTAAAAATCAAGAAAGACCAAAACAGTGTGCTACTGCACAGCCAGGCTTAAAAGACCCATGAAAAATATCAAATGGATCTGTAACAACCTGGAAGCAATTTTTATGAAAAATATAAACGAAAACTAAAATTCAGAAAAAAAGTTTATATTTTTTGATTTTTATAGAATTTTTTAGAATTTTTATGAGTTTTTTAGGGTTTTTCAATTTTTAAGGTTTTTATATATCCAAAAATCATGAAAATTGGATAGAAATTAAAAGACACTAAAACTAACTTACACTAATTTTTTTAGAATTTTTAAAAGGATTTTTATATTTTTCTTTTATTTTCTAAGTCAGACAATCACAAAAACCACTGTTTTTGAATTATTCAAAACAGCAAAGAGCCTAAAAAATGTACCAAATTTTTAGTGAAATTTTTACATAGTGGCAGGAGCCACGTTTCCAAATTTCACGCAATTTAGATCTGATTTGATATTTTATTTAAATCAAGTAAAGGCTCAAAGTGTACAGGGACCTAAATGTAAGAAAAGGTAGTTCCAGGGGCCAAATAATAACATATGTAAAAAGCTCAGGGGCAGAACATGCAAAAAGCCCAAAGTGCACGCGCAACATACGTGATCCATACACAGAGGGGTATAAGTGCAAATCCTATTTATAAAATATCAAACAATAACATTTCATAACTATAGGACAGAAAGTGCAAAAAGCCCAAATCCTCACGTGTCGATGCACGTGGTTCATACACACAGGGACTGAAATGCAAATAAAGTAAATCTGAGGTCCTCTATGCAAAATATCCAAATCAAAAAGAACTGATCTAAATATTTACAGGACTAAATATGAAACGCAATAAATAGAGGGGCCTACAAGTAAATTACCCCTTATTGAAGCGGACGGCCGAAGCGGCGCCACGTGTAAGATCGGAGGGCAGTGGCTCGCGTACGCCTCTTCAGCTGATGGACGCTCGAGGGTTCGCCACGTATAGGATCTAACAGTGCTGGTTCGTGGACGCCTCTCCTCTGTTATCGACAGTTCATATCGAACCCTAGGTGAAGCGGACGGTGTACGTAGCTCGCGGGTGAACGGTCTGGAATATATCTGGAGCAGAGGGTTGATCGAACGGCGAAGGAGGGTCTGGGAAGAACAAAGCTCCGGCAAACTTCGCCGGCTCACCGTGGACGCGTTGGACCTCCTCCCGGGCTGCTGAGATGGTGGAAATGATCGCCAAGGTCTTCCGCAGCTGATGGAATTCTCCGATGACGCAGGGGCTCACCGGAGCGGCCCGACGATGGCGGAGGGAGGAAGCTCCTGTGCTCGAACTTTGGACCTCCAGATGAGGCCCCTTTGACCTGCAAAACCGCACGAGAGAGCTTCTGGGTCGAGGGCAAACTGCCTCGACCCGGTTAGGGGTGGAATGGTGCTCAGCTGTGTCGATATGGATGACCTCCGGCGAGGCGACGGCGGTGGAGGTTGAATCCTTGGTTCCGGGGCGAACCAAGGGGAGTGAGTGGGTGAAGAACTTGAAGGGAGGTCTCGTGGTCATGACGGGAGGGTCGGATGGATGAATGGATGATCGGAGCGAGCGGAATCGATCGGCGACGGCGGAGGATCGATTTGGGCGTAATGGAAAATTAGGCGAAACGAAGGGGATTCGAGGTTACCTAGTGAATGGAATCGACTGGGGATGAGCTCGCATAGCTCTGGGTCTTCACCTCGAAGGGTCTTCGGGTCCCGAGGCTCTGGCGCACCTCACGGCGGCGCACGGCGACAAGGGTCGCCGGATCAGTGGCTGGTGACCTCCTCCTCCCCTCTACAACACGTCAATCGGTAGCTGTCACTCTAGGATAAGGGTGGAGGTCCTGGGACGAAGGAGCAGCGCCAAAGATGGCCGGAAATGTGCAGAGGAGGAGGATATATATAGTGCCAGGGGTCCGCTAAATGGAATCGAGCATGGACGCGTGAAGCACGGATCCTTAGATTCAACCCCGGGCGAGGGTCTCGGATGAATGAGAGTGTAATGGAGATCGGGTTTTGGGTATTTGGAGCTCGGATCAAGCAGAGAAAAATGCGAGAAATCGGGTCGGGGCGCGAGATCCGCGAGCGAATGGTCCAAGGGGGGAGTTGACCGGGGGTCAACATCCCCCGTGGACCAATCAGAAGCTACCAATTATTAAAGATTTGTAAATTCAATTAAAATTAATAAATGACCTTATTTTGAAAAACTTAAAACATGAAAAATGTTTATTTATTTTCAAATTATTTTTTTGTGATTTTTATTTTTATTTTTTGAAAAATAAATAAGGTATTTACATTATATTATTATTATATGTAGGTATATACATAAAAGAGATTTTGATTTTATTTTTAATTATTTATTTTTATACAATTATTCCAATTTTATATTTTATTTATTTACAAAATAAAATTTGAAATAATGAGGTATTTTTATTTTATTTTTATTGTTTATTTACATAGATTAAATAAATACTTTTATATACTTGTTTACATGATGTATATACAAGATGGATTTTGGTTTTTATTTTATTTTTATTTTTCTAATTTTTATTTTATTTATTTACATCATGAAATATGGAATGTGAAAATATTTTTATTAGATTTTTATTAATTATTTACATGGGGAAAATAAATAGGTAGGTTATTTTATATACATGGTCCATGTACACTGATGAAGGTATTTTATTTCTTTTTGTTTTTCTTCTATTTTTCCCATTTTTATTTTGGTTTTATCTTTACAAATATGTACAAATTAATAAACATACATTTTTATTTTTATTTGGAGGAAAATAATTTTTATTTATATACATAGGTATATGTACACACAATTGAGCTTCCCTATCTCTCTCTACTTGAATTCTTTGCGGTCAGTCCCATGCTGAGCCCTCCCTTGGGATTAGGTCACTCAATATTTATTCTAAATACTTCCCTCTTTTTCTTGTGTTTCTTTATTCCTTTATTTTGGCACAAAAAATCATGCTAATTATGCATATTTACAAGATGCATGTACTCTGGCAATTTATGATATTTATACATATTTACATGGTGTTTTGCTGGAGTTTATAGCTAAAATAAAGGAATAAAGAGTGATGAATTGGGATTCATCAGAATCCAACTGCATGCGGAAGGCCTAGATGAACTAGGCACGAACTCGATCGGGCTAAGTTTCAATCGGCTCACCAGAGCGACTCCAGCCACCTGGAATGCTTAGACAAGAGGTAAAAGGGAGCTGGGGCTCCTCCACTTCAGATGGGACTGTCAGAAAGTACGTCGGAGCCAAAGAGAAGGCTAGCAAGTGCGTGGAAGAATGTGGGCTCCAAGTACTTCAACTCTCAGCAAAATCGACCCAACATGGGTCCTTTGGCTCTTCGGACCTGTAGGAAATGTCTGCAAGCACAAAGAGAAGGTCACGAGGCCTTATTGGCGAGGGGAAATGGCTTGTGCTGTGAACGGAGATGTGCTCCGGTGAAGGTGGTAGAGGAGGCACGGCGGTCCCGATCAGGTGCTGATCTGGGGTGAATCAATGGTGGAACGGAGTGGAGAAGCGGTGAGGAGTGAAAAGGTGGTGGTCGGCATGATCGGGAACAAGCATTGTACTATGGAAATGTTCACCGGAGCTTCGCTCCGTCGAACTTCAAGTCAAGCAAACTATGCTAAAACTATGGCCTAAATGTTTAACTAATTATATAAATAAAATGATGGAATAAAAATCTACCTAAAAATGATAAAGAGGCGCAGCTCATACCTGGCCAAGAGCCAAGGAGCAGGACGGTGTTGGAGCTACGTCGTGGGTGCACCTCCGTTCTCCCAGAGCTTGATCCAGCCATCGGGAAGCTCCTCCTGTCATGAGGAAGCTTCCTAGATGAAAGAACAAGAGTCCTAGACTCGAATCAATGGCAAAAATTGCGAGGAGGAGACAGAGGTTTTATTTATGATACAATCAGGCGCCCATATTTGACTGGACCAAATTGATGAATCGACGCTATGTACAGGGTATACAAGGATATGGTGCGAATCATGGATGATCCATGATTATTTCTTCTGAAGAAAGCGACATCGATTGATCAACATATCGGCCAGGAAAAATGGAGGAAATCGCGGGAAAAGATGGTTTGCGTCAAATCTGGAGGGGGGAGAGTTGACCGGCGGTCAACTCTTGACATGACCCCATTTGTTCACGTCAGCCCGAATGAAGACAAAATAGCAATATTATTCGAAAATAATTATTTATAAATAGTAAATGATTTTATTAATTTTCAATTATAAATAAAAAACGTTTATTATTTTATCTAGTATTTTATTATGATTTTTATTTATTTTTTGACTTTATTTATTAGTGGTTAATTTTTAATGGTATATTTATAAGTATATTCATCTATGTTTTGTACGTTTTTATTTTTACTTTTATTTTGTATATTTTATTTTATTCTTTTATTCGTTTATTTTATATATTTATAACTTATGTTTAGGTGTATAATATATTTTTATTTTATTTTTATGATGTTATTTGTACACTTAAATATATAGATACGTATATTTTGTAGGTATATTTACAAGTGTTTTGCCTATGTTTTATATACACCTTTTTATTTTAATGTATTTTATTGGATTTTATTTTGGATTTATATTTTTAATAAAATATAGATAATATTTAAAAATTTATAAAAATATAAATGAATAAAGAATAAAAGAATGAAATCCATTTTTATTTATATACAAGTAATAACATAGGTATTTTGCATATGTGGTTACATAGACTTATTTTATTTTGCCTTTTCTTTTTGGTTTTATTTTACTTTTAATGTGCACATATGTTATAAGTAATTATTAGAAAATTATAAAAATATGAATTTGTAAAAGTAGTGAAGGATGAATACAATGAATATTTTAATCGGGTATACTATACAATGGGGGTCAAAAACCTAACTTCACACGGTAACTCCAAAAAATATGAAATCACCTCCATTAAATAGCTTGTGAAAATTTATATACAATTAGAGTTGATTGATATGTTTCGAGTTTTTATTTGAAAGATATGGGTCTGTGAAGTTGGGTTTTGGCTTTTTATTTTGTGTATAAAATGAACATTGTATATTATTTTTGTACAAACTCAATTTTGTATTGTTACTCACTTTATTATATATAGATTTCATGCAAAAAGTTTATTTATTTGATGTACAAATAATAACAAATAAAATAGGTATCAAAATGCATAAATATTGAATAAATGAATTGGGTTTTTATTCAATTTTTGGCCCTTATCTCCCCCTACTTTATTCCTTGTCGACTCTTGACTTGGTCTCGGGGTTTAGGATCATAAAATATCTTCAATATTTTATTATTTCTCTTTTCTTCTCTTTATTCTATATTTTTGGCATTAAAAATCATGTTTTATATATAATTAATAGAATAAATAATGAATGTTTATGTGCACAAATTAATGTTATTTACATGCATTAGCTAGGGTTTTTAAGGCCAAAATGTTAGAATAAAGGTGATGAAATGGAGATTCATCAACGGCGATGAAGCGATCCTCATATGGATCCAACGATCGAGGGCTCCCAGATGGTGGACGGCGGGGATTATAACTGTGGGAGGTCCTGACCGGACGGCTGTGGCGGCGTCTGGACGAATATGGAATGAACTCACCTCCGGCAAGTTTCAATAGACAATGAAGTGCTGGTCCGACATCCTAGCAAGCTTCTCAGAAAGGGGAAATGGCGATGAGGTCCATCCGGAGCTGCTGGTGGGCTCAGAAAGGGCCAGGAGCAAGGAGAAGGTCCTGGCGAGACATGGTGGTCCTAGAGCTACCAGGACATGTCCTTGACCTCCAAAAAAGGCATGTTAGTGCTTCAACCCTGCAGGAGAAGGATTATGCTCGGAGAGGTTGTTCCGGTGAAGGTTAAAGCACAACTAATATCGAAAACAAAGGGGGTATGTGAGCGGGACAGGTCTCCGGCGAAGTGAGGGAGTCGACCAGTGGCTTGACTCCAATCCGGTGATTGGAGTCAACGGCAGTTGCAGAGCACGTAGAAGCGAATGGAGGCCGAGTGAGGGCGTGAAAATGTTGGAAGGAGGGCAACATGGGATGGGTAGATGGTAGTCGGAATTGCGAGATGAGGTGGATGAATGATCAAATCAATCCGGAAAAGATAGATAAATGGAGTGCTTACGAGTGAAGGAGGCGACATGGGGGTTGTGATCAAAGCCCACGGGGGTGATTGCCTCAATGGACAGTAGTTCCAGAGGCTGGAGCTCCTCACGGTGGAACGGAGACAGGGCTCGCCGGACCTAGGTGCTACTATGCTCCAAACGGTTCCCATCTCCTCTCCCTCTCGTGTTGTCACTCTGGAAAAGCACAAGCAGGCGCAACCGAAGTGGTGGAGCAGCCGAAGGTGGAGGAAAAGAGAAGAGGGGTGCATGTTATATAGGATTCCAGGTCCTAAAAGATGGGGGCGCGGCCCACGAACCGAGATACGGATCGATTGGGAGAAGCTCGGGCGTGGATTAGGGAATCACGCTCCTTAATCGGGGCTAGAAATCGGAAGGGAAGATGCCACGATTGGGTCACGAAAATTGGGTGAAAATTGGGGTAAACCCAATTCGGGCAAAAAGGAGGAGGGGACCAGTTGACTGGAGTCAACATGGCCGAGGTGGCCCAATCAGAAGCATCGGGGGATACGGACAAAATAGGCTAGAAGACAAAACTATTAGAAAAATAAAGATAAATGTATAAAAAATAAAAAATGAATTTAGATTAAAAATTATATAAAATAAAAAATATTTTTTTATTTTTTCAAAGAATTTTCTGTGATCTTTAATTATTTTTATGAAAAATAAATTAGTGTATATACTATATATAGTATGGGGTTGATGGGGCTGCCCCCTAGGGGTAGCCAACATGGCTGCCCCCACCCCATTTTTCGCATTTTTTTTATTTTTTGAAAAAATATCACCATGTATATTCATCCCTATATCCCTTGTATATGTCATTCGAATTTCGTCAGAAACAGAGACTCCTAAGGCCTCCATCTAGACAGGGTCGATTTAAAAAATCCTGCGACCGTTAAAAAAATGACGTCTAGATAGAGGCCGTAGGAGTCTCTGTTTCTGACGAAATTCGAATGACATATAGGAGGGATAAAGGTATGAATATACATGGTGATATTTTTCAAAAAAATAAAAAAATGCAAAAAATGGGATGGGGGCAGCCATGTTGGCTACCCCTAGGGGGCAGCCCCATTTTTCCCATATAGTATTATATACATGTATAATATACCTCTATATTATGTACAAGTATTTTTATTTTGTTATTTTTACACGAATACCCTTATTTTATATTTTATTTATTTTAAATATATTTTTTGAAGTATAAAATATTTTTATTTTATTTTATAAATTATTTAAAGGTATATAATAAATAGTGAATGTGATATATACACGTGCTTTGCACAATGAAAGGAGGATTTTATTTTTATTTAATTTTTCTGATTTTTATTTTGTTTTTATATTATTTCTGGAAATATAAAAAAGGGAGTAATAATAATTAAATTTTATTTTGTCAAAAATCATTATGTATAAATATATGTAAGATGTACTACACCAAGTGAACCCTATCTCTCTCTACTTATTTTATTTCGAGATCATGTCAAGGCTTGACCTTCTCTTGGGGATTGGGTCACTCTATATTTATTCTAAATACCTTCTTCCTTTATCTTTTTCTTTATTCTTTTATTTTTTCACAAAAATATGCCAATTATGTAATATTAACACATGCATGCAGAATGATAAGTTATTGTTTTTACAAGTATTTACATGCGACTTTGCCAAGATAAATAGCTAAAATAAAAGAATAAAGAGTGAGAATCAGGGATTCATTAGTGTACCACTAATGTGACGATCCCAATACCCTCTTCTCTTTGCTTCTGAACAACTTCAGAACTGAGATCTAAGAGGTATCCTTGAGATCATATCTCAAAGTATGGAATAGCCAAACTACAAAACACTTATTATCATCCTTATATCATTCTAGATGATAAAGATATCATCTACATTTAGCATGATGAACACAATGGTACTCCCGCTAAGATTCACATGGTACATCAAGATTCTATCTAAAATCATAACCTTTATAATTTCATCAAATCTCATTTTCCAACTACAAGAATCTTATTTGAGTCCATAGATGGATGTCTTTAGCTTGCAGACCTTGCTTTCATTATCCACGAAGCCATAGGGCTACTTCATATGAATATCATCGGAGAGGTATTCATAGAGGAAGCAATCTTGACTTCCATCTTGAAGATGTCAAAGTCAAGTTGTGTATCTATATTTATCAATATTCTGATGGGTTTAAGCAAGGTCACTGAAGAGCAAGTCTCATCGCAAGCGATGTCTTCTCTTTGATGTGTATCTTATGGATATGAGCTGTGCTTTGAAGGTATGTACCTTCTCATCAGGTTCCCTATTTCTTTAAAAGATTCATTTACACCTTAATGGGTATTATCCATATAGGTGGATCCTCTAGGGATCATATACAACACTTGTATATGAAGTCTACTTTAGACTTTATTGCTAAAACATCTCTCTATGTCATGATCCTCAGAAGCTTCATCACATGAAGTCAGATCATTGATGAATTTCTCTAATACATGGAATCCATCCTCAAACTAATTTGAAGAGACATTAGTGTTTTATCTTTAATTGTCCTTTTAGTTTCCGATTTCAGGAGCCACATTACCTTCTCAAGATTCAATGAGATCCTTTACTTCATTTTCATCTTAATTTTCAAGAGTCTCATCCTCTAAGATCATATCCTTAGAGATGAAATCTTTTAAGAATCTTTAGATCATAAAGTAGGTATACCATCCTTTATTTTCCAAATGAAGTAGCATTCTCTTAGGCTAGATTCCAACTTACTTGCATCTATGACATGGTCATGGACCAAGCAACCCCAAATTCTCAAGTGTCCAACACAAGGCTAGTTTCCAAACCATAGCTTATGGGGATGTTCGGGTTTAAATTTGCATGAAATTTTATTAAGGGTATGTATTGTAGTCTCTACTACATATATACATGGAAATTAAGAGATAATTATGAAAAGATTCATCATTTATCACACATGATCCAATTGTATATCCCTATAACTCTGTTGAGTTTAGGTGTATCGGGAGGAGTGAAATAGGACAGATCTCCATAAGGTATCACTTTAATTCATCTAATAGGTACTTGCTACCTAGGTTAGATCAAACTCATTTCAAACTTGGTTCTAAGTCAAAATTGTGAAATCTCTGAACATTTCAAAGCTTTCTAAGGTGAAGAGAAGAAATCTCATATCACAAATAATCATAAATAGATATCACATATCCATAATGTTTATTATGATATGGATAACCCATATACATCAATATGTATGAGATTCTGAATACCTTGACATCTTACAACATTCTCATAAAAGGGTGTATTGGACATTTTACTTTGAATACAATATTCACAAGTATGTAAGATTTGAAATTTTAGACAATCTAAAGGTTCATCTCTTACTAGTCTATTGATCTCATTAATAGATAAATGTCTAAGGCTTGATGCCATATCATTGTCAAATGATCTTCATCATCCTATTGATCTATAAAGGTTTGCTTTCCAGTATTAGAAATTTTAATGAACCATTCATTAATTTTCTAATTTAGTAGAGTCATCCAGATGTCAGATTATTATCTGAAATTCCATCATAACTCTTTATGATAGGTCTATTCCAAAATTCATGTTTATTTCCAATATTTAGAAATAAAAAATGAGTGTATTCTAATATCTAGGTCATAGAGATATTCTCTAAGACTAAGGGCTCTCCCACTGAAAATATGAAGTTTATTTATCCAATAGAGATTGTTGCAACAATTGCATACATATCCATGTAGATGACTATTAAACCTTAAGATCAAATTTTCTAGTCTTCTAATAACATATACAACTAATTGCAAGTGTTATTAGAAGAGAGAGAGATACAATTATTAGACTTTGATCTTATGTAATAAGTAAGTCAATTTCAAAGATGATATGTAGCTATAGATTATTCTGATGTACTATCTGGGTCCTTCTCTAAGGATCCAAGATAGTCTAGATAGTCACACTATCAGTGCGTCGGTTTATTACAGTATTGACATTCATCCAACTCTTTGGATATCATATGGAAATTATAAAAGTACAATCAACTCCTTGACTTTCCTTCTTGCTTGGGTCAGACCCATACTTCAATTGTGCTCCCTTCATCTATAAACAACCAATTCTTAAGACAAAGGATCTCTTATGTTGAATTCAAAGGATTTCAATATAAGAATATTTCATCAGTTATGCCTGTTTATTTAATTTATATAATATGAATATTATGAAACTTCATGAATGACTTGAGTATAGATAGTAGAATGATGACACTCATCGTTTCTAAAAGACTTTGGTTTAAAAAATATTTTTCACGTTGACCGAATCGATTGGCTGAGAACAACGACCATTGAATAATTTATCCCGTCTCGAATGCATCGCATTTTCGGCTCATCAGAATGGCACCGGGGAGCACGACTTTATAGTCATTTATCAGTTGTATTCTATTTGTATCTATGATATTAAAACTATTTTCTGACCATCGCCTGCTTTGATTTTTGTGCAAGGAATCGCTTGGAGTGTCCTTGGATTCTTTTTGGAGAACTTGCGCAGGAGGAAGATCAGAAGAAGAGAAGAAGACAGTCTTGATATTTTAGAGAACATTTTGATATTGTTGTAATAACATAGATGCTGTGAACAGTAGTTGGACTTGGACACTATTCGGGGTCTGTTTCGCCAAGTACCGATGCACTAGGGGGATCTCACCATTATTTTCGAGTTTTTGATTTCATCATCATAACTTTCTATTTGATTCTCGTGGGTTTAGTCCCTAGACGTAGGATTTTTTGTTGATTGTGATGTAAATAGCTAAGGCCCAACACCTAATTGATTATATGTTCCTATAGAACGAAATTGGACCTTGTTAAAAATTAAATTGAAAAAGTCAGCCTAATTGGATTTGAGACCACGCGTCGTTAGGAGTCAAATACAGCGCTAGCAGGACTCGTTGTGGCGGGCACCGAGTGACTCTCAAGATCGGACTTTGGACTCGATTCGATAAGCTAATTATTGTTCTTCACGGTCAATAGAAACTACTCGTCTAAGATTGATTTACCCATGCATCATATAGTTAGTTTACATTTGGTATTTAATTTATGTGCGGATCATATCGCATGTAGAGTGATGGAGTAAGGTACGCATTTTATATCTCTGCATGCATCATCGTGTTTGACTGCGCATTGGCTTTTTCGAATTCCTCCCCATGTTTTTGGACTCAAATTAATCAAAGAGGAAATTAGAAAGCTCGTTATGCGTTATTTTTATAAAAAAAATCCAAAAAAAGGTGAAAATCAAAAATTAAAAATTGGGACTGCTAATTGAACTTGACTCTAAAATTAAACGTAACCGATTCCTCATTGGGAGAGAAATCCCCTCATGTTTACACTTTTTATTGCTCACGTACACACTAAGGTTAGTGACCCAATCCTATAAGCCAACATAAGTATTTGTACAGCTTTTGTCTGATCACCTAAACTCTAAAAATTGACAAGATAATTGACCGCATCTTCACTGTCTTCACATTGCGTTGAGTAGGTGAATATGGGGTTTGCTTTGTGTTTGGATGTCTTTGGTGTGAGTCGGTTACGATCATCTTTCCTAGATCATTAATAGTCACCTTCTATCCCACCCTCCCTCCCTTCATTTTCCTCCCGTCACGATGGGCCACACTCCATTCCAGACAGATTTTCCGGCTTCTTCATTTCATGCCCATCATTCCCTCCCACTCTCTTGGGAGGTCGGAACTCCAACCGATTTCCCATCTTCTCCCTACACACTTTTCCATTCGGTACATGCTGTGAGTGACGCCCGAGGACAGCAGATTGACCATATACGAGACCCGAGCGATGTCATTGCTGAGATGAGAGTACATTCCATAAGCGATCGCATGGAGTAGTTGCAAGCTTTAGATGACTTCTATCCTATGGTGATGGATGAGCACCAAGATCAGGAAGCACAGTCCGCTTCGACATTGAGTCCCTTCATTCTGGATTTAGAGTCCAATAATCTACTGCTAAAATTTTTAGGAGGAGTGCATGAGGAACCTTATATTCATATATCTGAGTTTGAGGATTTTTGTGGATCACGATCATACTTAGATATCACTTCTAAGGAACTTATGCTGATGACCTTCCCTTTCTTACTTCAGACTAGAGCTTTGGGATGGCATAGAGAGTTGGGGAGGAAGATTGCTACATAGGGAGACCTTCGATCATTATTCTTGCAGAGATTTTACACCTAACGTAGAGCAGATTTGATGTAGTCTTGCATTCGAGATTTTTCAATTGACTCTCAGGAGCCATTGAGAGATTCATGGTTGAGGTTAATTGATATTTTGAGGTAATTTTCAGATCATGGATTTCCAGTGACTGACCTTGTCCAAATCGTCATGAGGGGGATGACCGCAGAGCAGATTGCATATGTCATTATCGCGTGTGGTGGTTCATACCACAATCCCGACCTAGATTTATTTGAGACCATCTTGGGAACACTTGCAGACATTCCATATTCACAAGATGATTTATTCAGGACAACACACGAGGGAGATATGACACCAATTGAGTGTGTGACACTTCATACCGATTCAGACTGCACACACCAGTCAGAGGATATGGATGCGACTACATTTCATATGATGGATATGTTGACTACCATTGTGAGTTCCCAGAGCCGGACATTTGTCGAGTTTCCATTGATTTTACAGCCAGATTTTGAGCCAGTCTCGCTTTTTCACGTCGATGATTCTTGGATTCTAGATCTGCTAGCATCCCAAGAAATAGAGGAGGAACCCACATCTTAGTCGTCCTTTGGGTCATTTCAGTGTCCGTGTCTAGTTGATTCAGTATCTTTCTTCAAAAGATCTTCTCATATTCAGATACCGATTTGGATCAAGTTGGACCTTAATCCACTTAATTTCAGAGGAACCTTATAAGAATTGGAGTTAAGATTTTTCAGGTCCTAGTGACTTAATTCTTTGAGTTCATAAGACTATGGTCACACGTCATCTTAATAAGTCTAAGTAGAATATTTAACAACACAGCATGATTCTTTCAGACCGTGCCTTACCTTGGACAAGCACTCTATATGTAGCACTTCATGGAGGAGGTAGTGAGGGAGCAGAATCTTTTGGCTTGGGGTAGCATATGAGGGTAGTACATCTAGGCGTAACCTCTCGTCCTCCTATACACTAGTCATGCATCGAAGGATAGGTAGCTACACTGGTTACCATCCATTCTCTTCTCTGTCCCCTCTTCTGGAGCTGGTTGTACTTGAACTTAGAAGGGAATACCCTCGCTCCTTGAGGAAAGAGCGGTTAGACTAGGGGATTAGAGTTACCTTGTTGAGAGAGGTTGTTTCTTTGTTACTTTTGAGATGAGGAGCTATATTTCACTTACACCATACAAGTAAAGATTCATAGCCAAAAGAATTTGTGTGTGTAGACTTGTTTTGATCTGACTGTTGACGAGATCTGAATAGGAGTCGTGTGGAACTTAGAGTCTGTTAGGTTTTAAATCCATTTCCCATTAAGGTTCCGACACATTAATAATCCAAAGGTCCGACAGAGCTCCATACTACATTTTTATGAAGATAAGTTTAAAAGTCAACACTGTTCTAGCTTCTTTCCTTTTTCCTTTCTTTCTTTCTTTCTGTTTTAACTCATTTTCCAAATAAAGTGTTTGTTAAGGGACTAACAAAGGTAAAGTATAGGGGAGTGATAAATCCACGTTGTTATTTTATTTTAGCTCCATTTCCTTAGTCAAACACCTGTAAAAACCTACAAATTTCATGAAATTACCATTTTACATGCGTTTGTTAGATATGCATTTTTAACACTTTTTGTATTCAAATAAAAGAATAGAGAAGAAAAGAAAAAGGAAAGAAAAATGAAGGATGAATTTATGAAATAAATGCAGACTGACCCAAACCCTGAGAGAAGGTCAATACTTGACCTGATCGACCAGGAATAAAGTAGGGGGAGATAGGGTCTGTAATTCAAAAATCCAAAAATATTTTGTAAATTTTTACCTATATTTGTATAAAACTTTTACTATTTTATTTGTATATAAATTGACCTCAAATTAAATATTTTTGTAAAAAGTTGTAGATAAAAATGTTTTGTAAATAATAAAAATAATTGCAAAGCAAAAATAATGTACAGATTGCAAACAATTACACTCAGAAAAGGCCGCAAAATGTCAATTGAACGGTCAATCTCGGCTCCATACAAACTCAAATTGAATCAAACTCACTTCTATTACACTCTAAATTAAATTATCTTTCAAATGACTGTAATTTCATAATTTTTGTATTTACGGTTAAAAAGTCTGTTTTCTAGCGTATTTTGTGCAGTTTTAACGCTTACATATTTGTATATTTATTCATACTTATTTTTTATACATAATATACAGAATTGTAAATATTGTCTTCATAATTAAAATAAAAAAATAATAAATAAAAAAATAAAAATTATTTCCTTATTTGTACATGTGTATATTGTATGTACATAGAATTATTTTCTTATTTCTTATAATTGGGCTCCTCCTCCTTCATTATCGTTGATCGATCTTTGGTGGAGAGCAGCCCGATCTCCGAGAGCCATCTTAATGAAGAAGGGTGCCCAGCCTATGAATCGTCCAGTGACAGCGCGTCGGCCCTCGTCGAGGCCATTATGGCGTATCTGACCTCAAGGTGAGATTCAATTTTTCTGTCGTTTCTTTAGTGTAACTGTAGCATAGTTTTTATTTTCACCAAGCTCTTAGATCCTTAACAATCTAAAAAATATTCATCTCACTTTGATCCGCATCTGAACTCGATTTCTCATCTCATCTCGCGATCCCTCCGTTTCACGTTCTATCTCACGCAACCACGTACGGTGGCCGGAGGCTCGGATCCATTCCTCATATTTTCGTCGGATCCCCGTTTACACATCCTATTTTGTTGATAAATAAATAAAAAGAATAAAAAAATACATAGTTGTTTTATCTTTATCTAACATTTGTTTTACATGGCAATTAAAAAATATAAAAATAATAAAAAATTATTTATGTTTGTCTATGGTTCTTGCTTCAAAGAAAAGAATCTAAAAAAACCTTTTTACATTTTTCTGCTTATAGTTTATAAAACAAAAAAATTCTATATCAATTTCTGTTTAAAAATAATAAAAAAAAAACAAAAAAAAAACAAAAAAATAACAACAGGTCTGCGTCACACCGCCTCCCGCGCCTGATCGCCGCCACCAGACCTCCGCCGAGTACCGCGCCAGCAGGAGGCACCTGGCCTCCTCTCCGGTGCCCCAATGGGGCCGATCCGTCGCGCGTCCTGCTCCACCAGACCTCCAATTCCCCTATGCTGCCTCCGCGTGGAGGCGCCACCATCACCATCCACGCGGCCCCCTTTCACCAAGAGCCCCAGTCGCGCAGCTCCCTTCCGCCGACGCCACTCCAAGCTGCCGCCCTCCAAGCGTCACTCCCGTGAGAGGCAATCACCCCCCACACGTGGACCGCCACTGTGACCCGCCGGTCAGTCGCGCTCCGTCCACGGTAGTCACGTCGTGACCCCTCTGTCTTCAGCCGTTCATGTCGTTCTCCGCTACGCCGCTACCGTTTCTCCTCCAAGCCTCCCCATGGTCCACTAGCGGCGGCACCACCCGTTCCTTTTGAGGGAACAAGTACGGGACCGAAGGAACCTAAGGTTTGGATTTTTAAAACAAAAAATTTGGGACAATTGTAACAAAGCCCCTAGAACTCTCTAAATTTACAGAACATCCCCTATACTCTAGAGCCACTCACATGCGTGACACGTGCTAGTAGGAAATTTACAATTTTCTTCCCTCTATTTATTTCGTGCTCCATCTTCATGCAAAACTTTTAATATTTACACTTTAATCCCTGCAAATTCTAGATATTAAATTGCATGCTTTTGTTGTTAAGTAAATATTTTTATTGCTCAATAAATTCTCAAGAAATTTATGTACGCTCTTGTAATATGCTTAAATATTTTATAAATTTTTCATCACATTTCTTCGGCATTTGATATTTAAAAAAATCAAAAACAGTATCTTTTTCTCTGCCCGAATTTAGAAAAATTATAAAAAAATGAAAATTTGCTTAAAAATTTCAAAAAACTTATTGTAAGTGTATTTTACTGTCTTCTAATTTCTATCCAATTTTTGTGCTTAGATCATTTATAAAACTCTAAAAAATGCGAAAAAAATCTTTAAAAAAATTGTAGAAAATTGTTGAAAATAAAAAAATGACTTCAATCTTTGTGTGTAGATAATTATTTGTACTTTGGTATAAAAATAAATTCCAGGAGTTTTGGTACTTAAAGTATTTTTAAGGTGCAAAATACTCTTGGATGTACACGGTTTTCCTTTTTCTCTAATGTTTGATTTTTATAAAACCACAAAAACATCAGAAAATTTTGAAAAATTACCAAAAACATTTTAAAACCTATAAAACACAAAAACATTTTTTCTGTATTTTTTTTAGCATTTTTATATATTATGAAAAATACAAAAAGAGTGTGGTGTGTGTATTTTATCCATTTGTGCATATTGTGAATTGTGCTCTATTTAAAAATAATAAAAAAATCCAAAATTCAAAAACCACTAAGAACTTATCTTGGAAATTTGACTACTTAGTTTTTAAATCGTGCTCCTTTTGTTTGACCCTGGTCGCTATACCAAGTAAATTTAATAGCGAAACCGCTTGCATTCCATCGCTTGATTTATCTCTCTAAAGTGGTTTATATATTTTTTTCGTTGACCGCTCTTTGTGATTCAGGTCACAACGACCCTTGTTTATTCCATACTTAACCTGAGTTGTCAGGCCCGTCATCAGTACTCAAATATTTTGAATACATCATCTCTTATAGAGCCACCATTCTGCATGATACAGTGAACCATGTCATTCATGATTAAATGTCAAGAGCGCGTAGGTTTGCCAAAACATCTTCTTAGATTTTATAAGGATTAATTGACAATTACGATCATCATTGACATGTCACTTCCAAAGTACATTCGATGAGAGATCGAGACTATAGAGACACACAAAGCCTAGGTTTGTAGTCCTATTGTCCATTTAATTGTCATTCCTCATTATTATGAGGAAACTTGCACATTGCAGCCACATACAATATGTGTCCAACTGCAAGTACAATATCTTGATCATGGATCCAATCCATGATATTTTATTTGTTGTTATTGAGTATAGTACTGAGTGGGTTTAATAAGGATTATATGAAATAAGATATTTGCATATGTATATTACTTTGATTTAGGAATTGTTATATCAAAGTTTTCTTGCCTTGTAAACACTGAAAGTTCATTCCCTTAATCACTTTCAATATAAGAGATATACTTACCATTATATCTCAAGCAAGATCTGAGATCTCCTTCTTATCTTTGTCGCATCTCAATAATATGAGAACATGTAACTCGGATAAAAAGAAGACTGAACACATTTTGCCTTGCAAGTCCAACTTGCATTCCCAATTCAGTCTTTAACACCCGGATTCACCACCTCTAAGGTGATGTTGACCCGTCGTTAATTGATCCAACCGTCGATAGGATTAGAACTCACTATGAACAATCCAACATCGTCCCAATAATATGAGGACCCTATATTGGGGTCACTACGCATACGGCCTAACTCTTTCAAGAAGCAAAGAGCCCTATCCATATACACTTGTATGCAGGAGTTGTCACTTCGGACAGGCATCTCTGATGAATCTCGTATTCATCATGCTAAAATTGGCATTTAGGCTCTGTTCCCCATCATTCATTTGTAATTAATCATTAATAGAGCATTATTAGCATTCATACATGTGTAAATAATATCTGCATTCCATCATGCATAATTGCATTAAAAATCCTAAGTGGAAATTAGCCCAAAAAGCCGCTAACTTCTCACATTTGTAAATAATTCATCCTAACTCCGATTGACCCAAAAAGACCTCCATTGTGTAGATATTAGTAACCTTATTAAATAAAAAATACAAAAAATTACTAACCCAATAAGCGTCAAATAATCCCAAAGTCTAATTTCACATCTGACAGACTAAAATGAGCATATCTCCCACATACAGTGTCCGATTTTGGTCTACTCACTTTTAAAGTACTCCATTTTCAAATACCTTCAAAATCCAATTTCGTAAAATTCGGAGCTCATTTGTGAAAGATGAGTTTTGGGCATCTTTTGCGCAGTTTGACTTTTTGCTATTTTTGACCTAAGTTTTTATGTACAAAATTAACTCTTTTAATTTTATTTCTTCATCGTTATTGTTCTTTGATGAAAGTTTTATTAAGCGACGTAAAAATCCAAATCCAGGTTGAAACCGAAATCAAAGAAATTGACCGAGTCCAAGTGTTCGTTGTGAGTCTGTCCAAATATGGTGTGTTTCTTACTTCTATTTTATTATCCCATTTTTGTATTTATTAAAAATCCAAAAAATCATATTAATGTGTAAATATTTTTTTGTATTTTAGCGCATTTTTTCTATAATTTTTATCCTCTCTAAAACCACCAAAAAATACAAGACCCCAAAAATCAGGTTTTCAATACACATAGAGAGCCACCAAAAATACCACTTCTCACAGGTGACCTCTTTTGCTCATGGGTCCTTCATGAAAGTTGTAGATCTCGTCGAGATGAACAACTATCGTGAAGGAAATTTTTCATCCGAGGTCATCTTCTATCTTTTTTTCCTCTCCAAAATCTGAAATTTTTTTAGTGCCACGTGGCAGCTCCAAGGTGTGCCACGTGGCACCCCGCTTTCCCTCTCTCACCAGCCACACCTGGGTCACGTGCCTAGCACGTGACCATGGTCATCTTCCCCAATGGCCACAACCCTCTGCCTCCTCCGCGCATAACGACGCATGCGGCCATCAAAGCCGCCATTACCTCTCTCCAGCCGCTCCTTCTCCCATAACGTCCCTCACATCTCTTCCTATAAACCTCCCCTCGCCGGCCTTCCATGTATCCGCCATTAGGGGAACGCTCCAACCGTCTTGGTGACAGCAAGGCCGCCCGCTGAGCGAAGATCTCTGGCGAGATCCGAAGGCCGCTGCCTTCGCCGCAGCTTCACGCCAAGCTTGCCAAGTTTCCTCGAGTCCTTCGCTGGTTTGAGTCGAGACGACGACCTATGGAGTCGAGGCATCCTCCTCCTTTCATCATGGAATACCTAAACCTCCAGGTATACGCCTTTACTTTTCTTCTTCTTTTTCAGGTTCATCGTCAAAATCTCGCTCGTAGCCTCGCCGCCCCCTGCGCGCAAGGCCCCGTCACCCTCCGCTACTCCAAGCGTTGCCTCCTCTTGCGCGGCAGCACCGCCTCCTCCCTCCGCGGCCAGCCCGCCAGCGGCTCCTTCTCCTCCACCCGTCGCACCTCCACACCTCACTTCCACCGCGAGGAGGTGCCGCCACAGTCGTTCGCAGTTGGCCAGCCCGCCCGCCGCACCTCTCTGTCGCTCCCTTAGGGTCTCCAGCAGCCGCCTGCCTCTGCCACCGCCTTGGGGTAGGCGCGCAGCCAACCGCCATCAGTGCTGCCCCAATCGCCCTTGGGGAAGATGAAGCCCGACGCCCCCATCTCCCCCCCCCCCACTTGAGGCCCACGTGAGAGGAGAAATATTGCATCAGCCCCCCACGCATTCTGAAATTGCCAAGCAGGCCCTCCAGTCAAGAGGCACATGCTTTGCACCTGCTTCTTGGAAAATTTGCAAAAGATCACGGGAAGTTTTGAATAATTACAGATACGTCCCTACAGGGGATGTTTAGTCAGAAAACTTTAATTTTATTTACATTTCTGTCCCTACAATTTCAATTCATCATATCTTTCTCATACGAACTCAGTTTTTAGCATACAATATGTCATTTTGAAGCTATTTTCATGCTCTACCATTAGCATAGCTTGTGAACAGATTTGAGGTTGTTTATTGTCAATTATTATTTGAGGACTTCTGTTGACACATGCAGGCTAATTTTGACATACTTGTGCTCAAAAATTTCTTGATAAATTTTTGTAGGAGTTTGGATAAGTATGTTACTCTGATTAAACCATTGAAATTACTTTCGATTATTCTCATTAGTGAAATCTTCACAGGAGGTTAATTTACATTTATTCCTCTTAGACTTTTGTTGACTATTTGAGGAATTTAATCAAAGATATTTGGAGGCCTGATATCTCATTATTCTAAGCTTAAATTTATTACCCTGAGCATCAAGTTAGATCATTTTTTATTTGTGATTAATCTTGTGAAAGTATTGATCATATTATTGGAGGAATTAATACGTTTAAAATCGCATATCCTGGGCAGCATAGATTCTGTTTATTTTCATCGCATCTCCATCATTGCATTGTATATTTTATCAACACAGAGATTAATCGAGCATAAATTTAATTATTTAATTTGACTTAAGACCGTGCAACTGGAAATCTCTGTTCCCTGTGTTCGACCTTGGTACACTTGCCAAGTAAAAATACTCCACAACATTCAATGATTGTGATTTTTTATCGATCGAAATCCGCCTCCTATACTACAATTACTGATTATTAAAGAGGCGAATTTTGCGCTCATTAAATGGCGTCGTTGCCGGGGAACGGCGAATTTTTAGGGTTTTAAATCATTTTTTATAATTAATTTTTGTAAAATTAATTTTTGTGTCATTTTCTGCATATTATTCTGCATCTCTCCTTTACTTCAAATACTAACCGCAATTTCTCTCTTCGCAGATACTCGGAGCATATTTTGGATTTAATTCAAGGATCTGCAAGGAAGGAGATTTTAATTTTGTGAGAGGGAGTTAGTATAGATTTACTTTTCTGCATTAATTAACAGGGTCCCTCTCTCCTTGTACCCTATTAATTTGTAATATTCAGGACTGGACTCTCTGTGGCATGACGTAGAATTTAGGAGCACATACGCTAGATTAGAATTATTTGATTGTGCTCGTAATTTTTAGGCCACACTTTCACTAACTATACGCAGGATAGATCGTTCAACATTAGCCAAATTTTTGAATCAATTCTTCCCGCTAATAGAACTATCTGCTTAGGGCGTCTTTCACATGTGCATATCATTTAGTGTAATTTTTAAAAATTCCTTGTCTTGCATCCTGCATGAAGAACGCGAGGATTCACTGTAAGTCCTTCTCTTAAGCATGCATCATTGATTTACGTTTGCATCGGCTTTTTCGGTTTCCTTCCTCAAGTTTTACAACTTAGGAGTTAAAGGAATTGGGACTGTTCGTTAGGCGTGAATTTCTGTGCTCACATAAACTTCAGTGATAACCTAAATTTAAAACCGGGACTGTTAATCAAGGTGACTGTAAATAAAATTGACCTAAAATTAACCTATGTTTGGTGGAGGGAAACCCACTCATTGTTTGTAAGGACAAGATCGCACACCTTAGGACAGAGCCAAAATTGAGAAATTTTACAAAGACTACTATTTTTAAAAACAATTAGCTACTTTTCAGTGAGGGTCTCGGGTAGCCGTTTTATGGTCCGACTTCCCTTAGCAGAGTAGGTGGTTTAGAGGACACCGCGGAAGGCTCCGTCCTCAAGTAACATGGGTATCCGTTTAAACGGTCCGTACTTACACCTATACCGGCTGAGAGTAGGTGCAACTAGTTGTACGAACTCGAGACAGTTTTTGTGAAATATTTCAGTATCTAACAGCTTCACTTAATTTTCAAGATTGTCTTGTCATTAAATTAAAATCGAAAAGATAAGCGGCCGAACCCTAACGTGCCTTCACCAGTGTTGAGTGGGTGAATCTACGTGTTTGTTTTGTGTTTGATTTGTGTGCGTTGTAGACCTTTCAATCGTAAGCAAATCGTGGTTCGCTGATCATTCCATCCCTCTTGAGAAGATGTCGGCACAATGGTCTTCTTTCCCGATCTCCACGACCATGTCCCGATATCCTTCTTCTCACACTCCTCAGGGGAACCTACCATTCAAATCAAATTCCCCCCAGCCATCATTCTCTTCCCACCCGTACATCCAACCCTTTGACCACACTTCTTCTTGGAATAGCCTTCTCTCACATTCCGACAATTTTATAAACATGAGAGAGACCAGAATCAAGTATGAACAATAGAGTGACCGATATTGACAGTAGAACACGATTTCCGGTCACTAGGATCTCACAACCTCTTGAACCATTCCCTACTCAGGATGACTACCCTCTTGAGTACAATCAATTTTCCTTCGACAATCCATGAGAAAATCAAAGTCAAGGAAATATAACTCATGACCAGACTATAACATTTATGAACAATCAATACTCTATTCGAGGTTACATGCCAGAATCACGGCACATGGAGAATGATTATTCAATCACTAGTCGTGAGATGTTTGAGGATGAGATTGCTCGGATTAATCTTAGAGCAGACACTTTAACTGAGAGAATATATGATCTCATCCAGTCCATGCAGAATTCAGAAGAAGTAAGGCCACCACCATGCGAACCACTGGATTATCATGTCACTCACAATCAGACATGACCCCTGACCTCTGACCCCCCGTCTGACCATATTACAGAAAATACCAAAAAAGTGAAAAATTGAAAATTCAAAAAAATTGGACGATTCTGAAATGGAAGCATTTTGCAAGAGTCTGATCTTAGAGCTTTCATTGATCAAATACATAGAATATGTACCCGATCTTAAGAGATTTGTGAAGAGTCGACTGAACCCCAAAAAGACGGGCAAGAAACAATCAAGAATTGAATATCATGTCATATCTATGGCTAGTTCTTTGGTGATGAATCATAAACTCAAAAGCCGTAAAGTCAAGAGGTTGACTCGGATCACATGTGAAATTGAGGATTCTACATTCACTCATGTTCGGTTAGATGACGACTCTACATTAAATATCCTCCCGAAGTCCGTCTTTAATCAACTTAAATTCGGACAACTCAAAAAGACTAGGGTGATTGTTCAATTACCCGATCGATCCACCAAAAACCGCGGGGGAACATTTCTATCGTCGTAAATTTCTGAGGTAAAGAACATAAAGTTGACTTTATTGTCCTTGACATTAAGCACCCCGGAAGGATGTCTGAGTCTCCTATCATTTTAGGAAAGCCCTTCTTAGCCTCTGCTAAGGCGATCGTCGATTGTGAGACTCAGGAAATCAAGTTCCCGAACTCAGACCACAATGAACAAACCCCCAATGACATGTCCTTCTCTGAGGAAAACCAACTTGAAACCGACGATTAATCAGGAGATAAATATTTCACATTATCAGACATCTCCACATGACACACAGATACAAACCCTAGGAGAGTCACCTAAGGGACTGACCGTTGGACAAACTTCGGATTCTCACCACCCTATCACTGCTCCTAGGAAAAATCAAGATTTTGGAGCTTATGAAGAATTGGATCATATTATTGAAGATCACCGCGATTATTTGAGTGGTCCAATCTTTAAGTCGGCAGTAATTCATGAGATACTGGAACCATATAAGGAACCGACTCCGGAAACATCAGATGTCACCAAAATTCACGATCATCCGGAAGTGACATCAACACCCCCAGCCATAAACCACAAAATCATCAGGAACGTTCTCCCTCGACCGAAGCAGCGCATGACCCTTCAAGAATTGGTCGACTTTTATGAGGATTCATCTGATGAGGAACTCACGAATGCCACATCGGTTACTCAAGACAGGGAGATGAAGAGTGTCCAACTTCCTCCAAATATTTCCCAAGGAAACAAACCGACCAAGAAAGTCACCTTTGACCTTAGACACAAGGTGATTTCTGAAGAGTCCTCGTCCGGTCCTGATGTGGTTCATCAGATAAGTGCAATAGGTACAGCTCTGATCCAAGGGAACTTACCTCTGATTGATAAAAGTTGGAGATCCTCTGCAGACGACTACTATTCTCCTGAGGACGGCTATGACAATGGCTGGTCTTCTTCATCGACCCCCTCTTCATTACACTCCACATCCCCATACTATCTCCCTCCACACCCCCGCAAGAAGGTCCGTCGCAAACCTCCTTGATCTTGTACATCTGCAAATCTACCTGGTTCCCCACCTGTAATTATTCGATTATACGCAGGTTGACCTGAGCCTAAGTATAGGGGGACCGCTACCATTGTTTATACAGCACTTCTCTTCTTTTTAACCCATTTATACTGAGTACGAGCTATGTCAACATTTCACTTTGTGCCATGAGGACATAGCACAAGCTAAGTATAGAAGGGGTGCTTGTATATATTTTACCTACTTTATCTATAGCTCGTACTTTAATCGTTTTTATCTAATATCGGGGATGGGTATAAGTAGTGTGTATAACACCTGTCTAAAAAAAACTTTTTGCATTTCATAAAAAAAAAAATCATTCATGGTCTTGCATTTCATCAAGCATTTCATGCATTCCTTGGTTAATATATTCCTGACACATTCACCATCACTCAAGGCTTGAGGATTTTTGAGGACACTTGATTTCTGAGGTCTTGAGACTCTGAGTTAGCCTGCCTTAGTCATTAGGGTTAATAATCCACACTTCCCTAGTTTGAAAGATTTGAATGCTATATTGCACTCTTCATCTCTATCTTCAAAAAGAAAATGATCAGCACAATCACTTTCACAACTGCATGATTGATGAGATGAGTTGAGATATCACTTGAGGAACTAGGACTGGAGATTTGAGTTTAGATCCGATCTGATGATATTCGAGGATGGGATAAAGTTAATGAAGGCTGCAGAAAACCTGAGTGTCAGCAAAATCCTATCTAGTATGTGAACAAGATTCATATGCTATCTTTTTCATATTGACCTAAGTGCTAGGGTGTGATGAAACTTAATGAAAATTTTTGATCAGTGTACGCCAACTTTTGATAAAAGTAGTGAAGTTAGCCAACAACAGAAAAGAAAATGAAATGTCAAAGAAAAGCTCTATCATCCAAGTCAAACTCTAAATGAGCTTCCACCAATGGCGAGCGCTCCCAAACATTTTCAAAGTGTCCACTTGGACCAAGCGCTAATTAGGACCAAGGAGTCGGGCTGACACCAAAAAAAGGGCTATGCATCGTAAATGCTACAAGTCTGGGTGTCGAAGGTATCTTAGATACTCAAAAGAGACACACCCCGATGTACTCTCAGAAAAACAAGTGCAGACGACTCCAAATTCTCTTGACGGACAGATTGATCAACAAAACAAAAATATACTTGTGTTGAGTAATAAGGCACTCGAGAGACCCTTTGTTCCAATGAGAGGGAGAGAAAATTAGACACAATCCTATGCCCTCCATCATCTGGCCGTCCATATACACTTTCAAGTCTGACAAACTAATGAGACGGTTGATTGAAGGAAGAATAGACTTATTCCCTAGTGTTGAGGATTAGGTCTAGAGGAGAGTCTCTTGAATTGGAACTTTGGGTGATGTCTCGACTTGACTCTCATGAATGCAGTATACTAAGAATCATATCCTTATACCATATGTACAAAAAAAGAGTCTGATAATTAGAGAAGTTGGGTTCCTTTTGATTAAAGCTTGGTTGAACCCAGAATTTTAGGATCACTCAAATTAAGGGTCTTCTATGAATTGAGCCTTGAAAATTCACATGCACAGTCAGGGATGTATTCAACTAAGCCATTCATTCATTAATGCTCGGGGATGAGCATGGTTTAAGTATAGGGGTATGATGAATCCCGTATTCATCATGCTAAAATTGGTCATTTAGGCTCTGTTCCCCATCATTCATTTGTAATAGATCATTAATAGATCATTATTAGCATTCATACATGTGTAAATAATATCTGCATTCCATCATGCATAATTGCATTAAAAATCCCAAGTGTAAATTAGCCCAAAAAGCTGCTAACTTCTCACATTTGTAAATAATTCATCCTAACTCCGATTGACCCAAAAACACCTCCATTGTGTAGATATTACTAACCTTATTAAATAAAAAATATAAAAAATTACCAACCCCAATAAGCGTCAAATAATCCCAAAGTCTAATTTCACATCTGACGGACTAAAATGAGCATACCTCCCACATATAGTGTCCGATTTTGGTCTACTCACTTTTAAAGTACTCCATTTTCAAATACCTTCAAAACAAGACTAATTTAGTAAAATTCGGAGCTCATTTGTGAAAGATGGGTTTTGGGCCTGTTTTGCGCAGTTTTGACTTTTTCCTATTTTTGACCTAAGTTTTTATGTACATATTAACTCTTTTAATTTTATTTCTTCATCATTATTGTTCTTTGATGAAAGTTTTATTAAGCGATGCAAAAATCCAAATCCATATTAAAACTGAAATCAAAGAAACTAACCGAGTCCAAGTGTCCGTTGTGAGTCTGTCCAAATATGGTGTGTTTCTGGCTTCTATTTTATTCTCCCATTTTCGTATTTATTAAAAATCCAAAAAAAATAACATTAATGTGTAAATATTTTTTTGTATTTTAGAGCATTTTTTCTATAATTTTTATCCTCTCTAAAACCACCAAAAAAATACAAGACCCCAAAAAATCAAGTTTTCTATACACATGGAGAGCCACCAAAAATACCACTTCTCACAGGTGACCTCTTTTGCTCATGGGGTCCTTCATGAAAGTTGTAGATCTCGTGACGAACAACTTTCGTGAATGAAATTTTTCGATCCGGGGTCATCTTCTATCTTTTTTTTTCCTCTCCAAAATCTGAAATTTTTTTGGTGCCACGTGGCAGCTCCAGGGCGTGCCATGTGGCACCCCGCTTTCCCTCTCTCACCAGCCACACCTGAGTCACGTGCCTAGTACGTGACCATGGTCATCTTCCCCAACGACCACAGCCCTCCTCCTCCTCCACGCATAACGCCGCATGCGGCCATCAAAGACGTCGTTACCTCTCGCCAGCTGCTCCTCCTCCCATAACGTCCCCCACACCTCTTCCTATAAACCTCCCCCTCACCGGCCTTCCATGTATCTGCCATTAGGGGAATGCTCCAGTTGTCTTAGTGACAGCAAGGCTGCCCGCTGAGCGAAGATGTCTGGAGAGATCCGAAGGCCACCGCCTTCGCCGCAGCTTCACGCCAAGCCTGCCAAGTTTCCTCGAGTCCTTCGCTGGCTTGAGTCGAGACGACGACCTCTGGAGTCGAGGCATCCTCCTCCTTTAATCAGGGAACACCTAAACCTCCAGGTATACGCCTTTACTTTTCTTCTTCTTTTGCAGGTTCATTGTCAAAATCTCGCTCGCAGCCTCGCCGCCCCCTGCGCGCAAGGCCCCGTCACCCTCCGCTACTCCAAGCGTTGCCTCCTCCTGCGCGGCAGCACCGCCTCCTCCCTTCGCGGCCAGGCTCCAGCCCGCCAACGGCTCCTTCTCCTCCACCCTCGCACCTCCACACCTCACTTCCGCCGTGAGGAGGTGCCGCCACAGTCATTCGCAGTCCCCCCCCCTGCACCTCTCCGTCGCTCCCCTAGGGTCTCCGGCAGCCACCTACCTCTGCCACCGCCTCGGGGTAGGCGCGCAGTCGGCCGCCATCAGCGCCACCCCAATCGCCCTTGGGGAAGACGAGGCCCGCCGCCCCCATCTCTCCCCCTCACGTGAGGCCCACGTGAGAGGGGAAATATTGCATCAGCCCCCCACGTATTCTGAAATTGCCAAGCAGGCCCTCCAGTCAAGAGGCACGTGCTTTGCACCTGCTTCTTGGAAAATTTGCAAAAGATCACAGGATGTTTTGAATAATTACATATACGTCCCTTCAGGGGATGTTTAGTCAGAAAACTTTAATTTTATTTACATTTCAGTCCCTACAATTTCAAGTCATCATATCTTTCTCATACGAACTCAGTTTTTATCATACAATATGTCATTTTGAAGCTATTTTCATGCTCTACCATTTAGCATAGCTTGTGAACACATTTGAGATTGTTTATTGTCAATTATTATTTGAGGACTTCTGTTGACACATGCAGACTAATTTTGACATACTTGTGCTTAAAAATTTATTGATAAATTTTTGCAGGAGTTTGGATAAGGATGTTACTCTGATTAAACCATTGAAATTATTGTCGATTATTCTCATTATTAAAATCTTCACGGGAGGTTAATTTACATTTATTCCTCTAAGATTTTTGCCGACTATTTGAGGAATTTAATCAAAGATATTTGGAGGCTTGATATCTCATTATTCTGAGTTTAAATTTATTACCCTGAGCATCAAGTTAGATCATTTTTTATTTGTGATTAATCTTGTGAAAGTATTGATCATATTATTGGAGGAATTAATACGTTTAAAATCGTAGATCCTGGGCAGCATAGATTCTGTTTATTTTCATCGCATCTCCATCATTGCATTGTATATTTTATCAACACGGAGATTAATCGAGCATAAATTTAATTATTTAATTTGACTTAAGACCGTGCAAGTGAAAATCTTCGTTCCCTGTGTTCGACCTTGGTGCACTTGCCAAGTAAAAATACTCCACAACATTCAAAGATTGTGGTTTTTGATCGACCGAAATCCGCCTCCTATACTACAATTACTGATTATTAAAGAGGCGAATTTTGTGCTCATCAATCTTCTACATATAATCCCTAATAACAGAATTCTTTGCCTTATGTCACTTTTGTGATCCTCCTTATCATGTTCAAAATTTAATTAATTATTATGAAGCGTATTCACATAATTACTTCTTTTAAGGGAAATTACAAGTCTATTCATAATAGAGTGTTTTAATTTTAGTTGGAACAGATTAATTTAATCATATTAAATCAATTATCAATCCAATCAATCAACCAACAAACCTGATTGTTACTTGAAGGATGGTATTATTTCAAAAATATGTATTACGCAAATTTTAATAATTAGAAAAATATATCATGATCCCTTCAAACATTATACCTTCCTCACCAGTTGTCATGGCCAGTACCGACGGGAGTGGGACAGACCATTCACGAAGCAACCTCCTACCCCAACGCTCCCCGACTAGATAATATATCCACCTCAGATCAGGATAATGTCAATTAATCACTTTATACTTGAGATGATAATCAATCTTTCAAGCGAAGTTATATCATATGATAATAATCAAAATATTTTTTATTAACATTATAAGGATATTTGCTAGACAAATCCCCAATCATATTCAAGTATCGATATTTGTTTGAAGGGTTGTAACTAATTTTGGTCTAGATCATATCTAATCAAATTTAGTTAAGAAAAATATCATTTAAGGAAATAATCATCATATTTAAATATTTCACAAATATTCATTAATAATTATTGCAGAAAATTAATCATTAATTTCCATTAATATAATTGAATGGCAATCACAAGGTTCGTGATCAAGTATGTAATTTCCAGCACTGACCACTACTCACTAAAATTAGCATATCTCAATCAATCTAAATCCAAATGAGATTTTTACACCCATAATCCTGAGTAATTATGTAATTACAATCATAATCTCGTGTAATCGTGAATTACATGAGAAACACTGGATAGTCACTCCGTCTCACACCCATAACCCTCCATTAGTTTTCTCATTAATCCAACCATATCATTAGGTTAATCTAACCCATGGTCTATCTAGCGGTAATTAAAAATTTAAAAAAATAAATATAAAAACCCCCTTCCTTCCCCAACGCCCTCCGCCTCCACCCTCCCGCCCCTCTGCCAGCTCCCCAGCTCCAGCTCCCCTTCTTCCTCCTCCAGCTCACCCCTCTCCCCTTCTTCATCCTCTCAGCTCTGCCTTCTCCTGATGCAAGTGGAGGATCATCAACATCATCTCGTTTGTCGTGATAGAAGAGACATCCCGCTCCTCCTCCTCCAGCTCTCTATACAGCTCCTGTATCATCTGTTGCTGACTCTCTAACACCTCCCGCAGTGCTGCACACTCCTCCGTCTCAACGCAGTTTCCCTAAATTCCCATCAAAAGGGTAGCTTTCCTCCTCCACTTCGGTCAATTCGAGCTTTCCTTCATCGAGCGATCGCGCGAAAGCGAGGGTTGCGGACAGTAGAAGCAACCGGTACAGTTGCACCACTCTCGCGCTGCCATGGTCCAATGGTGATATCGACCTGAAAATCCGATCTTTAGCCTCATATTGCAGAAAAAATCATTTTCTTGATCTAGATATCTGCTGCATGTAACTAAACTGGTGGATTTTGATGGAAAAATCAATTCTTTCGGATCGAACCGAGTGAGATTAGGGGGAAAGTTGTAGGAATCGGACATGTAGCTTCGCTTGTCCGGAGAATTTGGAGCTTTGATGGATCGAGTTTCGCTGGCTACTCATTGTACAGGTAATACATCCTAAATACTCAGCTCAGTCCAATCCATGATCAGGATAATTCGATTTTTGAAACCATGATCGCTATTCTAAAAATCTGTGAAATGGGGGAAAGTCATGAACGCATTAACTAGAACGGACTCTGAAGTTGGATGCGATCATACCGGTAAATTAATGCATTGGATCACATCAGAATTATGTATAATGGAGTCCAGCAATCAAGCAAATAAGATCACATACTACAAAAAATTATACGTTGTACAGCCGTTAATTAGAAAATACACAGCACAACAAAGGACGATTATACGACAATCCCACATCGATCACCACAGGTCTCATACCACCGCCAAAAAATAAAGATACAGAGTTTTCTTTTTTCTCAATAAATAGAGGATTTCAAGAGAATTCACTCGATCTGTGCATACCATATCCCTTGGATCTTCTCATCCTTGGGCACCATAGCTCCCACGTCGGAATCCGACGGCTACAGGCTCTCGAACACGCTAATCACCTCCCCCGTCTCCGGCTGGCTCTGCGTCACGTTGGACGTGATCTTCCCCTTGGTAGAAGAGTGGTTCTTGATGTTCTCCTTCAGTAGCTCCTCCTCATCTTGATGGTGAAGAGGAATGGCACGCACGGTCACGGCAGCGTAGTCGATGCCATCCTTCTCCTCGAAGGTGACCTTGCCGCCCAAGGAGACCTCGAACAGGCCCTCGATCTCATCGAAGGTGTACGTGAGGAGTGTTGTCGTAGTTTCGTAGATACCGAGATGGGTGAGGACTAGTTGTCTTCGATTCTAGATAGCTGCCAGTGAGGAATGTCAAGAGCTGATTGCGATTGAGGAGGACGACAAAGGGGAAATGGCATATTTGTAAATATCCAAAACTTAAAGGTTAATGTTCTCATTTCATGATGGTTCCGGGCAGAGTTAACGACAACATTGGATAACACAGGGTCATGTCATGTGAGATTTAAGCATTACTCGAGGTTCATGGTGTAATTCGAGATTATATAGGGTTATGATTGTAATTACAAAATTACTCAGGGTTATGGACATAAAAATCCCAATCCAAATCAAGCAAAATAAGTTTCCATAATTTTTTAAATTGATTTACAACAGAATCTAAGTGATATTCATGCATCTCTAAGCACTTTAAAACCGTAATTAGATCTTTAATTATGTCAAGATTTGTCATCCTTGAAACAGTGGATACATGTTCATTAAAATGATCATAACTTGAGCAAACAGATTCCAAATCACGTAAACTCAAATCCCTCAATTTCCTTATTAATGCAAAACATTATTCAAGTGATAATTTCATGTTTAAAAAGTTTTAAAATGGGCGAAAAAAATGCACTAAACAGAATTGCGTGAATGAAATGCGATAAAACATCACATAACCAAAAAATGCCCAAGTCATATTAGGTTTACAGATCATATCCAAAACCTCCAACATATGGTTCTAATACCACTTGAAGGATATGAGAAGATCCTTAAGCACATCACGGAAGTATGAAAATCACATCATATGCAATCAAGAACGACTAGTCGTACTAGTTTCTCGAGACATCGGAATTTAAAAAATTTTCAACGATGAAACCACATGCTTCGAGAACACTTCTTGAAACATTTCATCTAAATCACAAATAAGTATTAGTTTTATCACTTGAAGCATGGTTGTGATCAAATCTCTGAAGGAATATACCTCCTGTCTCAAGTCCGATCCGATGGAGGAGACACTTGCGGGCGCGCTGATGAGACATGCGCTCCTCGCAATACATGTTGATGATCCAAGCAGAGAATCTCCTGATCTCATCACATGAGGTCTGACATCGTCTTCACAAGTGAGATGCACCAAAGGAGACGGAGATCCATGAGCAAACAATCCAGCAACATACGACGATGCTGCGGTGATGGCGATTCTCTATAGGGCTCCATGGTAGATGGCCACAATGAGAGAGAGAGAGAGAGAGTAGGCGTGTAGACAGAGAGAGATTAATTTTGATTATTAATCAATGGTCATGATTTGTTGCTACAAATTTGCAACAACAGAATTAATTAAAATAAATTAATTATATCCCTTTATCAAGATACATAAATTTCAATTATAATAAATAGATAACAAGGGAGGCGACCACCACCCGAAAAAGAGGATGGCCATCCCCCCTTGGTCAAGGTAGACGGCCACCTTGTTGGTGGTTTTGCCTTCCTTAATATATATATATATATATATATATATATATATATATATATATATATATATATATATATATATATATATATATATAGACACACACACACATGCCATTGACATATATGAATCATTTTCATGTATCCAACATAATATGTAAATTAGATTTACAATCAATTGTTTATCGTGAATCCAATTCACGATAAACATATAATTTATAATTATATTTACAATTAAATTTCTCCATCATATTATAAATCATATTTATATATCCATGACTATTGTGGATAGTAATATCCACATTAATCATATCCTTGATAATTAAATCATATTTAATAATCTTGGATCTCTATTCTCATGTGTCCAAATACCATGAATCACATTCACATTATTCGCATCTTTGATAACTAGATTACATTTAATTATCTCAGATAACTCTCCTTACAATATGAATCAAATTCATATTATTCATAATAATTAAATCACATTTAATTATCAATATCTCAATGCTTAGATACATAATATCAACAATGAAATTATCTATGAATTCTTTCAAGGATAGCGTACTTTCTCTACGGATACTTGGAGATAAGGACAGGGTGAATTGTATTGTTCCATGTATGGTGACTTGGATACTGACATCACATCTCAAATCCAGATCTTACGGACCTCTCATAGATGCTTGATTAAATCAAGATCGAAAATCTAATCTCATTGCATTTGAATCACATTCAGATCAATATCCAAAATTTGGACCAAGATCAGATCACTTCTCTACTGAGAGGAGTGACTAAAATCCAGACCCGTCTCATCACTCCTAGGAATGGAAGCGTCATGGTTATACAACCGTTTATGATCACATCATCCTTATGTATTCCTAATACATGTACATCATGCATACTGGAAGACCACGAACAAATCCAAAGTATTAGATCTATTTAGATTGTCTCCTTCAGGGTTTTATCGTTAAGGTTCTCATTCGATCATTGGAGTTGATATCGATCATATACTTTCCAAAAGCATATCGTTCCCAGGTATTGATCATATATTTTCCAAAAGCATATATCAAACCTACAAATTCGGTCAAACTTCCAAAGCGAGACGATCATGCAAGAAATTTGATTCTTCCCAATATTTCATGAGTGAGATCATGTCTTCCGATTCAGAAAATGAACCTGTATGATCTCTTTGAGAGATCGTATTACTCATATGCCCTTGTATGCACACCAGGGCATCGGTGTATATACCTTGATTAGGTCATCAACCTATTGGTCTGCCAAATATACATACTCAGACATATAGCAACACATATATATCCGGTCAGAGGATGCGTGCCTATATAGTAACAGTAGACGACATAGGTCTTTGGTTATCTCGATTTCATTAAGTCAACTCTTTGACCTAACTTGTCTAACATCTTCGAATCTCTATTCCTATACAGATTACATGCATCAAGAGGTCGGTTAGATATCAGCCTTTACAGAAATGACTGGCATCTCCTCTCATGCTAGAGATCCTCTCTTAACGATCACTTGATGGTGCTTGATGAATCTTCAGTCTAGCTCTTTAGATATTCATCCAAGAACCAGCCTCTATGATTCAACAATTGATTCAACAACTGTATTCTTATTAAGATGGCCATGGTACATAACCCTAATTGTACTAAGGAACCTATTATGTAAATTAATTATTCTTTATTTCAGATCAGTTAATGATATCTGCAATAACATTTATTGCATAATGGCTCGTCGTGGGCTCACATGTCCAACATCATGTTCTTCTCATTCTCCGTCGTCTTCGTCTTCTTATCCTTTTTATTATGGGGTTGCCTTATTGGTGCCTATTTATCAGAGCTTCCTGCTGCTACCCGATGGTTCCTTTCAGAAGTAAGGAGGTGTTGGAGGAGAGAGTTAGAGGCAACGGAGGGGGTGGAGGAGGGGCCGAAGGTATGAGAGGAGGGGGTTGGAGGTAGGGATACAAACGGTTACAGAAATATCCGTATTCCGTCCATCATCGTATCCGTTTTATACATATTTTGACATACGTACATGTATCCTTTTTAAAATAGATACGGATATGGATATCATTTTAATATCTGCAAACATCTGTATCCGTATATGTATATTCATTTTCGTATATAAATATAGTCATAGATTTATTTTTAACCATAAATAACATAATTTTATACCTCCCTTTACTATATTTGTATAATTTTTATGATGCGATCACATTTATTCATTTTACATCATGTGTTTTCCATCCAATTCGTATATATTTAAGTCGATTTTATAGAGTATTTCTAACCTTACTCGTATGCGATCGATATCCATTTTATATCGGTATCTATTTTTTAAATATATGGTACGATAGTTTTAATATCCATCAATATCCGCATCCGTACTTGTATTCAAAAATGGATAAGGATATTCGTATTCGCATCCGTTCGTTTGCATCCCTAGCTGGAGGGTGTGGATGAGGGAGGATGAAGGTGCTGGAGAAGGGCATCGGAGGAGGTAAAGGAGGGGGCGGAAGGGATTGGAGAGGGGCGGTGGAGGGGCGAGGTGGTCGTCGGAGGTGGGATGTGGGCATCGGGGGGTGTGGGTGGATGTGGTTGGGATGAAGGGGGTGGTTTCTTTATATTATTTTAGATTATGTCATAGCCATTATATTGAGAATGTGTTAGATTAACTTTCAATGTATTGATTGAGTTAATGAGTTAAACTACTAGAAGCTTATGGGTGTGAAACAGAGTGATTTTTCGAGATTTTTTGTGTAATTTGTGATTATCGAGGATTGTGGGTTAATTACCAAATTGTTCAAAATTTTGTATGTAAATATCCTTTTATAGTTGACAAATTTGTTACTTCTCCGTATAATATCTTATCTAGATAGAAGATATTACAATATCATTTCTAAGGTAAACGATGAGAAATCTATAAGAACGGAATTCGTAGAAATTTTAGGTTGAAAACATCTTTTTTTAGTTAAATGTAGACCTCTTAACTACGTCTACACGCCTTTTTTCCATCTTGAAAAAATCCCACCAATTTCCTTCCTTCATTCACATTGTAAACCCTCGATAGTGAATTATGGATTTGCAATCCCAACTTTTCAAGTTATCGTTCTCAATGTCAGGCACTCAACTAAACATGGTATCTTCAATGAACACAATTCTTATTAATGGAGTAATAAGCTTGCAAGTCAATCATTCATTTTTTATTAGTCAACACACTAAAATCACTCATAATTTATAAGATTTGTATTTTCATTGGTTCTTATATTTATATGTTTGTAAAATAGGCAATCTAAAGTTTTTCGTTTCCAGAGATTTTGATTATATATGGAAAAAAAACTTTTATTATGACTCTTTACAGGCCTTACGACTCATGTTTATTTATTAGGATGCCTGTGCATTTCGAGTTGTCACATTTACACGTATGTTACCTTCTCTCTTTTTTGCAATAGCAATGTGCTTATGTTGTTTTGGCATTAACACTTGTGCATCTTTGATTAATTGTAGTTCGTTCTCCTCCCACGCATATGATATCGACACGAGAATAAGTGTAATGTGGTCTTTCTTCTTTATCTTCCTCCTCTTTTTCCTTGAGATCCTCTTCCTCGACCTACCTCTCATTGCTGTAATAAATATCTCAGACTATATAATAACTTTTTAGATGGTATTTTTTATACAATTATTATATTGATCAAGCAATTAAATTTTAAATAAAATATATAAATATTGATTAATACTTATATACACAGTATTATTCTTTGTAAAATTTAATTTATAGGAAAAAAAAAGCATGCCCCCTCTACCCCTTTATCTCCACTTTCCATGCCTCCCCCCATCCCCATCTACCCCAATCTTGTATGTCCAAGCTCAGCTCCTTTGTCCCAACCTCCCTGCCCTAATCCACTGTGTCACCCAGTCTAGGAGACCCCTTCCCCCCACCATCATTCTGCAAACCCTCTTCTATCCCCTCCATCTCTGCCCCATCCCCATTCTTCCCCGATCTCCTCGGTCTCGAGATTCCTTCAAAGTTAAGAAAACTGACTATTTACCACTATAGAAATGCGACAACATGGGGTGTCAATATCGTCTCTTTGTATATTATGACTACATTAACACCACATGTAGTCATAATATGTTCCTTAATGGCTACAATGTTATATATAACCACATCGTGGACGCATTGTGGTGAAAATTTTTAGGCATCGCAATGCGATCATTTCTCATCGCAATTTGTACTCACAATGTCTACTAAAATTCCATAAACGTGACCCTCCTATCCTACATTCCAACGATGAAAATTCATAATCCATATCTCATTCTCGTCCGCCCTAAATCTAAAATCCTCCATTCCCATGCTCCTCCTCCCTCATCTTTGGCCATGCCCTTCGTCGCCATCCTCTTCGACGACTGTTAGCCTCGTGTCTACCCTCTCCTACTCCACCACCACCTCCGTATTATCCAGTACTACCACTACCTTCTTCTCCATCTCTACCTACTCCTACTCCGCTTGACTTTCTCTTCCTCCTCCACCACCCAAACTCCTATATCACCACTACTCATTCCCCCTCCTCCGCCACCACAACCACCCCTTCCTCTTTCTCCCGCACCACCATTACTACTACCACCCTTAATACTTCTCCCACATCACCGTCGCTACTATCACCACCTAATACTTCTCCCTCACCGCGATCATCACCATCTATACATAGCCATCCGACTCCATCCCTACACTCTACCATTGGGATATGTACTCCTCCAACAACATATCTTCCATGTCGATTTTCTCAACAACTCCAATCTAAATCTCACCAATAGCCTTTTCATCTCCAACTTATAAATCAAGGTATATTTTCCCCATTTTTTAATATTAAATGATTTACATGTTGATTGGTAGATAACATGTAAACTTTGATAAAGAAATGTGTTTTCATTTTCTTGTTGATGTAGGTATTTTTACAATTTTCAAACTTTTGAGGTTAATGAGCAAGAGATATAAGAATATGCTTATATCTGTATGGTATGGTATCGGTTCGTCTTTATTTTACAAATACGGATATGTACGTAGATAATGTATTTCTTTCTTTCTTTTTTTTTTGCAGACAAGAATATGTATACGATACTATTTTATTTTTTTAAGGATACTGATGAGTATATTTGTGGGTATAAATAAAGATATACATTTTAATTTTCTTACGAATACATATATGGATACAATCTTCTATTTTTTTGAGGATATATATACAACTATGGTTATATAGTTTTCTTATTGATATGGGTATGTATCTTGATCTTAAAATGAATTCAAATTCAATAGAAGTGTAATCAGATATTAATGTATTCTGTTGTGCCCAACTTCAATTGAAATAGTGGATTTCATTTTGATTCAAACACATGATGAAATTCATTTTTTTTATTTTTTAGCATATACAAATATGAATGAGGATACTATTTTAATTTTTCGATGGATAAATTATAGATATGATTATGGATGTCATTTTTTTAGGACATGGATACATATATTGTTATGTGCTTTTCTCACAGACTTTGATATAAATATGTATCGAATTATTAAACTGAATATAAGTTTATCATAGGGGTACAATTGAATAAAACATATTTGTACCAGTTTATTGTTGTATCCATCTTCAACCAACATATGGTTGTACAGTTTTTTCGATGGATATGGATATATGTATAATATTCGTGTTTAATTTTTTTTGCGATTCAGACACCATTAAAGAGATGGCATTTTATATTTTGTTGCATATATGGAAGCATACAAGGATATCAATTTTTTTGTTGGGATATGGATATTGATATGATATAGATATTGCAATCAATAGGATAAGGAAAAGAAAAACAAAAGAAATTTTATGAAAGAAAAAATTGGCAGGATAATTAATAAGATTTAAAGAAATTCGCCAACAAATTAATTACTCAACTACTCCGTTTATTCTCATGTTTCCTATTTAATCATTATAATTAAATTTGATAAAAAATACTATCTTAATAATGTCTTTAAATGCACGCAAGGCACAATTAAATATCTCAATTTTTACTTATACGCAACGTGGAAAGAAGAGAGAGAGGGAGTGAAAGATTGGGCTTCGTCAACCTCCCATCGGTACCGAATTTGATTTTAAAGGCAGGGACAAAGTTAGGAAATTCTTCTTGGGGGTTAAATTATGTAGATATTACGTATCTAATTTATCTTATCATTTTAGTTGTTACTATTTGGAGAGGGGTTCCTCTGTTGTAACACGAGTTGCAAAAGAGGTGATATAATTTTTTAAATTTGTTTCTTAAAATCTAATCTTATAGGTAGAATCTTTGAATAATGTTATACACATCCTTCAAATGTCGCTCAAATTCAAGATCATTTGCTATTTTATATCAATAGCAAAAATTCTAATTCTCTTTTAAATGGAATTTAAGTTGCTTAAATATTGATTGAACTTTTAACCACTAAGACAAAATAGAAAATGACATCAGGTTTGAGAGAAATTTAGAAGATATGTAAAACATTAACAGAATTTTCAATTTATAAGATCGGATGTGTGGAAAAGAATTCAATTTATAAGGCAAGCTCCAATAATTCCGTAATTAATTGAAACTAATATTAGGAAGGAATTTTTTTAAAAAATGTCCATGAAAATTTATAATCAGACATAAATAATCTCTACAAACATCATATTGACAAAAGATCCCTACGAAACTTTTCATATCAGTGAAATACGCGTTTATTATGGGGATGCTCCCTCGGGGAGCTAACTTGGTTCCTCCCGCCATATTTTCCCTATTTTTTATTTTTTGAAAAATTCTTCCTTGAATTTTCATCAATATATTCATATGCAAATGACAGATACATATGTGGATATAAGTATTATTGTATCTTTATCCGTTTTGAATACGAATACGGATGCGAATATGGATATTGTCGGATATTAAAATTATCTTACCATATCCTTAAAAAACATATACGGATGTAAAATGGATATTTAGTGCATATGAGTAATGTTAGAAATACTCTATAGAATCGACTTAAATATATACGAATTGGATGAAAAATACATGATATAAATTTACGAAATGTGTTTGTATCATAAAAATTATACAAATATAGTAAAATAATGTATACAATTATGTTATGTATGTAAAATAAGGGATAAAAATAAACCTATGACTATATTTATATACGAAAACGGATATATGGATATGGATGTTTGCGGATATCAAAACGATATCCATACACGTATCCATTTTAAAACTGATACGGATAGGGATGTTAAAATTTGTATAAAAAAGATATGGTGGCGGATCAAAAAAGGATATATCTATAACCATTTGCATCCTGACCTATATGTCATTCATGCTTCGTGTGAAACGGAGACTCTTACAGCCTTTATCAGAACGAGATCGATTTCATCAATTCTACGACCGTTAAAAAATGACTGTCTAGATGGAGGCCGTATGAGTCTTTGTTTAGCCGAAGCTTGAATGAAATAATATAAGGATATATTGATGAAAACAACACATAAAAGAATTTAAAAATAAAAAATGGGAAAATGGGACGGATGAGCCAAGCTAGCTCCCCCAAAGGGCATCCTCATTGAACCCTTTAGTAATACCATCAGATTTAATATTTTAAACAAGTAACACTATACTATGTTTTTACTTCAAGGATGCAAACAAATATAAATATATGTACCAATTTGTCATATTTATTATACATATTTTCACATGTATACTTGTATCTGCATATCTATTTTTAAATAGATGAATATAAAAATAAGGTTGCAAACATGCGGATACCAATATGTATCTATATCCATATATGCATACACAAGAAAATTATATAACCATCTGCTTTTAAATCCTAAGAATTGAAAGAGGTATTCAAACCTATATCCATATATGCAAAGAAAATAAAAGGAAAAATCGTTATTTATACCACATATGCTAAAATAAAAGATATATATGTGTTTGTGTGTGTGTGATGATTTATAAACCGATATGATGATGTATATATATGGATGTACGAACATATGGTTATGCACATCATACAATGTTAGTAGTTAATTATTGTAATTAGATCATGTATATTGATTTTTTTGTCGATATATGAGGGGCTATTATACATAACATGTAATTTTTAATTATTAAATATTATATTTAGTTTATATATAGTACTATGTATTAAATATATATACATATATAAAGATTTTGATTGGGAGCTCGGGGGCCTAAGCCCCCCCCCCATCTCTCCGCCACTGCCGCAAGGTGAGAGGATCGTCAACGTAAGCAGAGACGAGTTGGATAGGCACAACTGAGGCATTTTCGTTTAGAGATTCTCGCATCATCGAGGTATGTGTCGAGCCCCATAAGTTCTGTAACATTTCTAAATCTTACTCTGTAAGCATGAGATAAGATCGTAGCTTTGTTGGTGGTTTATGGTCATCGACGAAATTTACCAACGATAGAGCAAGGATGAGCATCGGGCCGGGCCCAACTTAGCTCAGCCCGAGCCCGGTTCCAATTTACGGGCTTACGGGCCGAGTCTAAGCATGTTGAATTTCTGAAATTTCAGCCCAAGCCCGAGCCCGACCCGCAAGTACATAGGTTGGGCTGTATCGGGCCGGCCCTTTATATTTAAAAAATAGTTTAAACACGAATACAATACACATTAATATGCCAGAATACATATTGAATATGCATTTCTTTAAAACATAAACATAGTTGATGTAAACAACATAAAATAACGGTAATTTAAAAAAGAAGATCACTGCTATATTGAAATCAGAAATTTTAGATGGAAAAAATCTCGTGCCTATATATTGGCCTACACTCGGGCCTATACTCCGGTCGGTCCACGGGCATCGGGCTCGAGCTTAAGCTAGCCCGAACCCGACCCGAAAACTGGATCGGGTCAAAGATCAAGTCCAAGCATGCCCTTTATTGATCAGGCTCGGACCAGACCTGGACTTTATCGGGCTGGGCACCGAGCTAGGTCGGGCCGGCCCAAAAATATGCTCATCCCTACGATAGAGCAGAGAGAATTAGGACCATGGGATTTTGCCTCTTGGAGAATATAAGTAATACCGTATTTTTCTTTTGAGGGGATAAATTTGACTTTATTTTATCACATCGAAATGAATTAGACGGTCATGGAAAGTAAGCCAAACATGCAAACATCAATATACTTAGATTCTATTACTTGCGTAGAAACACGTCCATTTATGTAGATAGCTATTTATCTTCATTGACGAAAAAATCAATCATGATATTTCTTGAGGATTCATATCCCTTTATATTTAGTGTACAAAAGAACTTGACATCATAATTACGGTACAATAGCCATGTAATAATGAAAATTAGAATCGCGTTTGTAGTGTCATTTCTATCGATTTCCATATTATGGTCGTCTTACGTAGTGAAATTAAAGTATTTGTTAACACTTTCATTCTTTAATGTGAAATCAGTTAGATAGATATATTTTATTATACGAGAACATGTTACTTTGATCATTCTAACAGAATGGGGTCACGTTGACCGGCGGAAGCGTGCAACATAAAATCACACGATCGAACTGTTACCGATCCATGCATATTAATTAATGAGCATAAGAAATTATCATTCTCAAAAAGAATCCATAAATCACTTTAAAAATGAGAGTTTCATTATTACAACATTAACATGAGCATACTTACAAGCGGGAATCTATACAATTGTTCAACATAGTCCTTAATTCCAGTGGACATATAGATATCCATCATAAATCGTGTAATTAACCATACCAAGCTAAAAGTCTTAGTTGAATTTGCCGGATGAACTTGAGTGCCCCAGGTGATGCGGTTTGTCTGAGGGGCCTCTGGGCGAAGGGGAATGAAGCGGCCGTTGGAGGGCATTTGATGGTGCTCTTCCAACTAAATTGAGTGGGCGATCTAGATGGAGGCGTCCAAGGTCAGCGGATGTGGCTCCAGGAGCCTCGGCTTTGATTTGGGCAGCGAAAGTCATCGGTGTCCCATTCTAGATGCACTAATGTGGAGGTGGACCGAGAGGCAATCAAATTCCTTGGTGAGCTCATGGAAATTTCCTCCTCTGGGCTGGGGTCGGGTGAGGATCCGAAGCTTCTTGTTATAACGAAGGGGCGCATGCCCATGATCTTGGTGAGGTCCATGGTCTGGCTTGGGAGAAGGCCCATCAGAATCTGGTGGTGACGATGGAGGTGGGTCGTTGTGATCGTGTTTCGGGGTCGAGGCCGATTTGGGATGTGGTAGGGGCGTCTCAGTGGAGATCGATTATTGACGCACCCATCACTTCAGATGGCGACAAGGTGGCTACTATTGGTTCGGCTCCTGAGGATGGTAGGGGAGCAGTGTCGGGGGCTTTCTCCTCGTCTGCCGGCGAGATCGCTCGAGGGATCGAGGTGAGCCGCTCTGAGAGCACCTCTCCTTCGCTTCAGAGGTTTCAGATGCTAAGGAATTCTTTGACCCAATGGAGGGATTGCTCGGATCTGAGGGAGTTGAGGGTGGTGCTTTGGGCGTGGGAGTTTGTAACACCCTAACCCCAAACATAGTACCACATGGAAAACTCACAAGTGTGGGTGTGGTATATAAGTGGTGGGGATTACTACTTGACAACTTGGGCTTAAGCATTTTGGGTGGTTGTCAACGGGTCAATTTGGGCTCGAACCCAACAAGTTGTTAGGGCCAGTTTTCCTCAATAACGGACCGGGGACCTAAGCCCGGGACATTACAGAGTTCATGAAAATATGGAAGCTTCGGGTGTGGTCGCACCGCCCGTCGAGCAGGTGGAGGTTATTTCGGTGGGAGGTGGCCAGCTGTTGTTGTCGGATGTGGCACTTGCGACGGGTGAGGGCTCGATCATGCGGGGAAGGGGGTCTTTGGAGGGGGATGGGAGGCACGGGTGATCGAGGGTAGTGGTGCCTTGGGGGGTACTGCTTGTAGGGGCACCGGCAGGGTGGGTGTTATGCGGGCAGGAGGCAGCTGCAGGGAGTGCCTATAGTTTGAGGCAGTTGCAGCGGCATGTCAAGGTGTGTGGTGGAGTTGAGCAGTTCAGAACCGTGAGTAGGGGGTTGGGTGTTCGTGGCAGCTTGGACATTGCTAGGGGAGGAAAGCCACAATGGAGGTCCTTCCCGGGGAAGAGGCAACGTACTGATGAATCAAATTGGAGGTGTACGGGCTGGAGAGTTACGATGCGTGGGGCAGAGGGCTCGTAGTACCTCCGTCTATATATATGACGGCGGATCGACGGGCCGCTTCGCTTCGGTATTCCATCATCGGAAAGAGAAGGGGCACACCAGCGACTCTCCGAGTGGGGGAGAAGGCTGTCTCGGATTTTGAGCTTTCGATTGCACACCGAGTTGGCATCTTCTTGGCAGGGTCCTCCCCTCGGAGGAGAATGAGGTTCCTTTCTTGGAATGTGCATGGGCTAGTTCAACCGTACAAGCTGGCTATCAGCTCTCTGGTGCGAGAATGGAAAATAGGCGTGGCCTATTTACATGAGATGAAGATTGATTCATGGGACAATGTCACTTGGAGTTCGGTGTCGGATCCTCAGTCGCAGATTTCGGGGCAGTCAGGGTCGTTGGTAGCGTTGGGGGAATCGTGGTGGCGTGGAAATGGGAATTTGTTTGAGATGTTTGTGGATTTCTGTTGGATCACTCTGCGTTCATGTTGCTGCACAATAGAGTGGATATTTTTGTGTGTGTGTCTTCACTTCGGTATATGGCATATCATGTGGGTCGCTGAACATGGTGGTGTGGGATGAGCTGAGGTCCACCAGGGAGCGATTCGCAAGCGACGTGTGGGTGATTGGCAGTGATTTTAATGTCACACTTTTTGTGGATGACAGGCAGCGTAGGAGGGGTGGTCGTGACCCTAGATCTGATCTCTTCACAGAGGTGGTTGCGGAGCTGGGGCTATAGGTGGCGGATGCAACGAACTGCAGATATACCTGGAGGAGCTCTTCAACCAAATCGTGTATTGACAGATTCCTCCTTTTCGATTGAAGCTCTAGAGGTGTTTGGGGTGGCGACGGTTGTGACGCTGCCTAGATCACGATATGATCACACATCGCTTTGCTTGGACTCGGGCTCTAGCAGGGGATCATATTCATACTTTAAATTTGAGGGAATCTAGATGCTGGAGGAGGGGTTTCGCGACCTTCTTACTTCGTTTTGGAGGGGGCAAGTGTTTTCGGGGGGCAGCTATTGCGGTCTTCGCGGCTATGTTGGTCGTGTTGCATAGAAGGCTTCAGGAGTTCATGAAGGCTTCCAAGGCTGAGCGGTGCCTCCGTAAGGAGCATACACAGGAAGAGTCGATGAGGCTCGACTTGTTGAAGGATGTCAAAGAACTGGATGAGGAGGGGATTTTGAGTCGTAGGTTGGTGCGGGAGGTGTTTGAGGAAGAGGACAAGGCAAGGGAGATCGAGTGGAGACAGAGATCTAGGATGAAGTGGATCAAGGAAGGTGACACAAACACCATGTTCTTTCATGCAGTGGCTAGCGGGAGAAGGAAGCGTAACCTCATTCACTCCATTGAGGTTGGGGGTGATCAGTGGGGAGGAGAAGGTCGCGAGGGCCTTTACGGGCTTCTTCAAGTTTGTGAGCAGGAGGAGTCCTCATTGTGGTTCTAGGTGGATGGGGCTTGGGGTGAAATGTAACTCTGAAGGGGATGCAAAGGATTTTGAGAGATCTGTCGATCTATAGGAGGTTCGTGAGGCTCTCTTCTCTCTCAATCCGGATGGATGCGGGGTCCGGATGGTTTTACTATGTTTTTTGTAGGGAATTTTGAAATCTCCTTATGAGGGAGCTAATGGCGGTGGTGGAGGAATTCTTAGAGGGAAACAAAGGGTTCGAGAAGATAAATTGTTCCTTCATATTTTTGCTCCCCAAGAGGGACGGGGCATCGAAGGTTGAAGATTTCAGGCCAATTGCTCTTTCGAACGTGGTCTACTTGATTTTGGCCAACTTGTTTGCGAATCACCTAAAGAAAGTGTTTGGCAAGATTGTATCCCCGGCATAGAGTGCCTTCCTTCCGAGGAGGTAGTTGATGGATGGTGTGATGATGGCGTCGAAGATTGTGACTGATTGGTGCATACGTAAGACAAGGGGCATCCTTTAGAAGGTGGACTTTTCCATGGCCCATGACTGTGTGGACTGGCACTTCATTTGGGCTTCTCTACACATGCGAGGTTTCCAGCAAGATGGATTGTCTGGATGAATAGATGTGTCATGACTTCTTCCAGTGCGGTGTTAGCGTATGGGTAGTCGAGGGGTGGCTTCTTCCGGCCACAATGGGGAGTTCGACAGGGTTGCATGATTGTACTGTTGTTCTTCGTCCTTGTCTTTGTTGCGTTGACGATCGTGGTGGATCGTGTTGTTTTGGGGGGTTTCTTCCAGGGGTACTCCAGGGAGGAAATTTCTATCCATGTCCTCCAGTACGCGGATGACACAATTCTATTTGTGGAAGGCTACCAAGCATACTGCAAAGTTGTTTCGACGATCCTTGATTTGTTTGGGGGTGTCAAGGCTAAAGATTAACATGGAGAAATCATGGTACGTCTCTTTTGCAATGTCGGGTGAGGAGTATGTGATATGTGAGGGATGGTTGCAATCGCCTCATGGCTACCTGCCTATTAGGTACCTTGGTATTCCGATGGTGGTCGGTAGGATGAGGGGCGGTGGATTGGGGCCTTGTTGCGGAAAAGATGGACAAGAGACTAGTTGGCTGGAAGGCCATTTTCCTCTCCAGGGGTGGGAGGTTGGTTCTCCTGAAGTCAGTTCTTCCAGCGATCCTGATCTTTTTTCTGTCTTCAAAGTTGTTGCTGACCATGGTGAGAAAGAAGCTCGAGGGCATTATGCGAAGGTTCTTTTGGGGAAGCTATGGGAGGACAGGTGGGATGCCACTGGTAGACTGGAAGACGATGACATGTGCAAAAGAAATGGGGGTTTCGGTGTCCGTACCCTTAAGGAGATGAACAAGGCGCTTCTTTGCAAGTGGATTGCTCGGATTTGTGGGGTTATGATAGCTTGGTTTGCTCTCTGCTATGCTGAATTTATGGGGTAGGCCTTAAGTTCCCGACGTCAAAAGATATTGGGTCGAGTCACCCTCTTTTTTTGGAGGAGCATCACTGGTATTGTACAAGAGATATGTCCTTCCTTGAGACTGATCGTGGGGGATGGGAGGGGCTTCATATTCTGGTTGGACGATTGGTTTGAAGGGGATGTGTTAGGGGAGATATTCCCTCGTCTGATGGCTCTTACTGATACACCGGATGCCTGTGTTGTTGAGGTTTGGGACGGCTAGAAATTCATTCCTAGTTTCTGTGCTGGTATCTCAGACCAAAGGAGGGAAGAGATGGATCTGATCCTTGAGATGTTGGATGGTACAACTAGGCCCATTGTGGGTAGGACTGTTGGTGTTGGCGGGATGGCTCCTTCTCGGTTGGGAAAGCATGCAAGATATGGCAAGAACATTGGTGGATTGCATAAGAATCTGGACATGGAGAGTGTTGATGCGGGTGAGGGTCTTTCTATGGTCGTGCAGAAGAGGTGGGCTCCTCACATATGACAGGGTGGTGGGATTCATTGCCAATGCTGGCTTCATCATGCTATCGCTATCAAATAGGGGTAGAAGATGCCAACCGCTTGTTCTTTACGTGTAGGTCCTCAATGGATTCACGGTTGATCTTTGAGGGTGGGGCGGTTAGGTGGGATGTGACGGAGGGCTTCTGGGAGTCTATTGTGGAGAACGGGGGGGGGGGGGGGGGGGTTGAATGGGAACGATCTGGGTGTTTAACACTACTTTGGGTTGATAGGGATGGTGCGATTTTTAAGAGTGTCTGAATGTATGGTGAAAATGTAGTGGCGCATGCTAAAGCATTGGTCGATAATTGGGCGATGTAAATGTCATGTGTTGTTCTGGTGGGTGATGTGGCCTGTCACAGGCTTGTAATAAGGTGATTAAGTTACTTAATGGTGAAGTTTTTGGGCTCACACCTATATAGTGGAAGTCCTTTTTTCCTTTCAAAGAAAATAAACATAAATTTGCATGATCCTAATGCTTAATATGCACCGAGGTTTCATGCATAAGAATTCTAACGGTTCTTTTAACGTGTTATATAGCGTGCACTTGAGTTTCCATGGAACATATCATTACGTGTCTAATTGTTTCCACGAATGTCTAAGTTCATTCCCTAACTTATGTATTTGACATATTTCATAAGTATGTATATAAATATGTAATATGTATAAGAATATGCCATACATTTCTTCCATCTTACGGGGCATATTTCATAAGATTTATGGCATATATCTGAATCTTTTATCATATAAATATATTTGCATGTTAGTCCCTTTAAAATGCCTTTGCATGACTTATGATGTTTACTTTCTTAAATCATTTCTTGCAATAACTTATAATGTCTTATTCTTTCTTTCAACCATTTTCTTGCACACTTTTTCAAAACACCCGCTCATATACCTCATAATTAACATAATTGCACATATGCCAATGTCAATGATATAACTATATTTATGCCCATAGAATTAACATAAATGCACAGTCCCATAACATTTTTTTAATATTTAGGGTTGTCTTAATTGTTAGATTCTTAAACATCTTCGGTGGATTTGATGACTTTACCGCCGACACAAGCAGTCGATAAACATAACATGAAAGTGTAGCTATAATTATGGCCTCAATATTTCATTCCAACCATACGCCCCCTGCGACATTGCTCCTTGAGCTCACACGACCCATGTAATCGTTCATGTGACTTTTTATGAATATATACCTCAATCCACATTTCATACCATTTAATAATGTTTCATGAACTCGTGTATAATAATAAAATATCACTTAGTTATTGATAAGATATTATTTCTATAACTTTTGGCTCGTGTGTATGCGATGATATGGTTGTAAAATAGCACATCTCCATGTTATGGATTAACAATCATCATTTATACTTCGATGTATGTGCACGCCATTCTACATGTTTCTTATCTCCATGCATTTAATACGAGCCGAATAACAATGTAATCCTATCGAAGGTTATGCATATGGAAAATTCATTTATTGTGAAAAGCATGAAAAGTTTGATGGATAACATGTATATAATTGATTTTCCACTGTTATGAAACACGTAAAAAATGTTAACTCGGTTTTTCTACAATGTGTGATTGCTATGTAAAAAAATACATATATACATCCATAAGACCATACTTAATTATGCATCTTGAAGAAGAATATGTTATATCTGCTTTAGATTCGGATGGGCTATCAAGAAACCAGAGGTACGTGAAAAAGCAAGGACTTATTTTAGGAATAATTTAACGGCACCTAATGTGGGGGAGCGATGGTTTGATCACTGTACCCACCATTGATTCGAGATCCGCATCTCACGAGAATGTACATGTGTTAGTCGACATCGAGGACTATGACCTTGATGATGATACCATATAGGTTTGATTTTGTATGGATGAATGATTCTGAGACATGAGGATTCCTCTTTGGCGAGGAAGACTCTGAAAGCATAGAACTTGGAGTTCCCCCTTATGGTAAGTAGTGATGCATTGATGACATATGCGTGATTTATACCATAGACATCTTTGACCGGAGGGCGGACTTAGCAGAGACTGTACAGGCTGGATTTGACCTTACTTCCTTCATCAAGGGATTCAATCCTTTTGATTTTGACCTAGCAGAGACTTCCTATGCCAAGCACGACCACATTACTTCCCCTGACCGGTTCATGCCTTTTTGCTTGATATTGTCAAGGATCTTTATCAGGTCGATCCTGATCGGTTTGTGTTTGCTGTTGATCCCGATATTTGACTTGCACCTTGTGAGATCCATTCCTCCGCGATCACCCAAGAAGGTTTGCTTTCTACCTTCTCGATCCATGTATATCCACCTCTTTGTATATCCTCTTTCATTTTATTTCCCTCTATATATCGTTTTTACTCATCCACCTCACATGTTTTACCTTGATTAGGACGTACTCTGTCCTAAGTATAGGAAGGTGACGAGTTGAGCGATCTTTCTTCTTTTCAAAATCATTTTTCTTTTTCTTCCAACAGATTTCACCCTTCTTCGTTGTTATACTTGAGACATACTTTGTCTTGATATAGGGGGGTGTATACGTGAGTGTTTATTCTTCGTTTTGTTTTATCATTCTTTTTGTTACATATACTTAGGGCTCTTTTACCCTAAGTATAGGGGGAGTTGTACGTATATTCTTCCCTCGTATATGTTTTCTTTATTTGTTTCTTTTATTGGGCCCCTTTGTTATATCTCTTCCTTGTCTATACTTAGGGATATCTCACCATAGTACATGGGGAGATAGATTGAGTTGTGATCTGTCTATTCCCACCCTCGACCCTCCTTGCACGTAGATACAACCTGTTATACTTAGGTGATGAATCTATTATTCATATTCTTTATTCTTTTATTTTAGCTTTAACTTTTAACAGAAACACCTATAAATATGTGTAAATAAATAAATTAACATTGTACGTATCTGATATTGCATAGTTAACTCACTTTTCGATAATGAGAAATGAAAAAGAAAGATGTAATTATGAAATAAATACAGACCGAGTCAAATCCCGAGTGAAGGTCAATAACTAACATGATTGACAAGGAATAAGCAGAGGGAGATAGGGCATATAGTATAATACCAATACGAATAAATATTTACACTTTATGAGTATTATATTTTTAAATATTTGCGCATACTCCTAATAATAAAATAAAAATAAAAATCAGAAAACACAAAGAACAAAAATAAAATCCAAACTCCATTGTACAAAAGACACGCATGTAGACATTGTATATAACATCCATTTAATTAATGTGTTTAAATATTCTATAAGAATCAGATAGAATTCTTTTTATATTCCTCGAAGTATTTTTTAAATAAATAAAATATAAAATATATTTTGTAAAAAGAATGAAACAAAAATACATGTAATTAATATATAGGTTTACGATACATGTACACATTATATTATACCGTATATACCCTATCTATTTTTTATAAAAATAGTTAAAAACAAGAAAAAATTAGTTTGAAAAACAATAAACAATTTTCATTTCATTTATTCTTATTTTAAAAATCATTTGCTAATTTTTAAAATATTCTTTCATTTTGTAATCCCTAATTTTTTATTGGTCCACGAGGGATTGTTGACCGCAGTCAACCTTCTCCCCTAGTCGGGTCGAGCTCGTCAGTACTTCGCTAGAGCCTCTTCTCCCAATTTTCGCGCCCACAAGTTTTCTAGGATCCATGATCCTCGTAGATCTCTAGGCGCAACTGGATCGCCCTAGGGTTTCGAGCATACATCCGATCCTTCTGGAATGTTGGGCGCCCCTGTAAAGTTTCTCCTCCACCTCCCAGGCCCAACAGGCTCTTGGGCGCTTGATCTGATGCTGAGATTGGACACAGCTTGCTCGTGGTCGGACTCCTACATCATGAATAGCCTCCTCTATCTGCAGCAGCGAAGTTGAGGCCATTACTCCACCTAGCACACCCGCCTCGCTTCGTCGATCACATTAGCCTACCCCATGTACTCCTCATTTCGCTTACATTCCCCCTTTCGCTATGATTTAATTCACTCACCCCACGTTTGCTCATCTGCTCCGACCATCGGTCTGGAGTCCCATCCTACCCATCTACCTGCTCGGATCGATTATTCGACTCATCACCATTCCTCTCCCCTGACTTGACGACCCTGAATCTCACTCATCGGAGCAAGATTAAGCTCGACGTCGTCTAACCCATTTGTGATGGACGTCACTTGCATCCCCATGTCGCTTCTCGATCTGTTTGCTTGCCATAACATGACCATAGCATAGCCCACGAGTCTCTCAAACTCCCTTGCAGGTGCATGCGCGTGCATGCATACCATCCCGAGCTCCGACTGTTCAAGCAGAGCACCTCCATGTGGTGGAGCATCACCACACTAATCATACCATTTATCACCTCCTCATAACTTACCAATCGATGCAGAGCATCCTTCCACAGGCGCTGGACCTTTTGGAGCTCAATCGGACCCATAAATCGCCATTGATCACCGGTCGAAGTTCCTCAGCCTTCAGTTCTTCCAACATCTCCCTTCACCGTTGGATCTCCCCTCTTCTACCGTATCTGATCCAAGCCATTACCTCATGCCCAACTAATAACAATCGGATATGATCCTTAGTGCATATGAGTCGCACATCAACGCCAGCTTTGTCACTCGTCAAATCCGTACTAGTAAGCAGATTAGAGCCAAACACCCCGGGCATCTCTAGAGTCATTAGATATTTTTTTCAGGGGAGCATCAGAGCTGCCAGAGATCGGTACATATTTTGCACTTTTCATCCTACAGTTTTCCTTATTTAGTTTTAGTCTAATAAATATAATGTGTAGTTAAAAGCATTTGCAGTTGACCCCTGTAGTTTTCATATGCACACTTCAATACATTTGAATTCCACTTGTGCCAAAACCATCAAAGCCGCTCAAGAATATAATAACCAAGACAACTCTAAACACTGAAAATGTCATGGGCATATGTACAAATATGTTAATGATATGAGCATGCGTGCTTGTGTTAATGATATGGGCATGTGTGCAAAATGTCATGTGCATATGTGCAAATATGGCTAACCTTAAGGCTATATATGGAAGTATGTTATGCGATGCATGGATACCAAAAGAATATATTTTGTATGCATAATTAAGTTCATCATTGATCTGTATGATGATTTTGCATGTGTCAAGTCAAATATTGTATCCAACATGGTAAGGGTGTAAAGTGAATATTATAAATTTCCTCATGTGAATAATTACCCATATGTCGTGGATGAAATAGCTAGTTGCAAGTTGATTTCTACACTAGCCGGCTTGATCTCAAATCGGCACATACTGAGCATTAGGCTCATGGCATGTATTGCTAACTTTTTATAGGAAACATGAAGATTAAGTTATTTACATTCAAGAAGAATTCACTGTCTTCGAGAAGTGGAACCGGTATGAAACTACTGTTGGACAAGTTTGGAAGGACATCTTTATGCTCACCAGAATAAGGATGATTTCACCTAGTTTATTTTTCTTTTGTAATAATTAAGAAACTCTTTGGATTTGTCCTTTTTCTCAGTATGGATTCTTTTAAAGCTGATTCTTTACTGACCTTTTATGTTATAAATGATTCCATGAGTAATTATCTCTAGATGTCTGATGAATACTCGCGTCCGCATCATTTTCAGATGATTAAGTTCGTTACAGATATGAATACGCAGTTCGTTTCAAAATGGATGCGGCTTCATTAGAAATGTAGTTGAAGACTGATATATTTTTGTAATTGTTTACTATTGTGACCACTTTTTACCCACAAATGCATATGTAACTTTATTTGAGTAAGTAAATATGGGATAGCCGGTCCGAAACCAGGTTCGACGACCCGTGTACACCCCAGGTTCTGGCCTGACAATAGACCCGATGTTACCCACACGATCGCCTAACCCCCATCCAAAAGGGACAAAACCAAAACCCCGACCCATGTTACCACCAATGACGGAAAGAACCTAAACACCCGCCCGCATCTCCCACAATACTTCTACCATGGGTCCACGACTCTACCGCCCTCCCTCTCTTCCACTTCGCACAACCCCAGGAGCACGACAAAGGCCACAAAGTCCTCCACCTGTCATTCTCCGACGCGGTCACACATCTCCTGCGCCACGACCATCTTCTCCCTAGCCATTATCGACCTTATAGCATTGTTCTCCTATCCCCCAAGGTCACGGTCCTGATTCCCATTCAATCGGTAAATGATTTTTTGTGCTTCAGAGTTGAGACCATTTATTTTCATTAAATTTCGAATTTTTGTAATGATGTTGAAATTTTTTTTATGATTAAGCAAAAGTCATGGATGGTCATGTTGTTCTTGTCTCTTAAAGTTCCCTAATAATGATGTGATATATCTTAGTATGTATTTTTTGAATAGTCCAAAATGCAGCTCTCGTAATAATCGAATTCTGGATATCCAATTTTAATCAGCATATAAAAAGGAGTCAACTTGGACAGTCCAGTTGTTTATGCATCCATCATATATAGTCTGGACTTGATCGATGATAGACTGCTTGAGTTACTCATGCTTACTGTTTGTCACGTGATGGAATGGCCTCTGTTGAGGCTTCGCTTCTAATCTCGACTCTATTGCATCCTGAGGCTCAACTATACTTGTCGAGAGTCCTAGCTTCCTTTCACTCCCGTGCGTCAGACTTGGCCTTGTCTAAGAAGTCCACCCCCGGCACACACCTTGCGTGTTGGAGCTCAGCTGAAATCTCGAAGTTAATTATCACATTGTATCATTCCTACTTGTATCACAAACCGGATTGCTAGCCTTCTCTCGACTTCGGCTTGCACAAATAGCATAGTGATGCAACATGATGCTATGCGATTTTTTTGTTAAGAAATTGAGTTTGAATTTTCTTTTTATCATGTAAAAGACTCATTATATAAGGTCTTATTATCTTTTTTTTTTCTACTTTATGTTAGATAATTAGTTGCATGTTTGGTGGAATTTAACCTATATAAAGGCAAATGTTAAATTATTTTTAGTCCACCACTAATTCTCTCTTTCCCTCGTTTTCCCCCCTTCCCCTCCCGTTTCTTTTCTCCCCGAACCCCAGCTTTTCCCCCCGACGCCGCCACCTCTTCTCCCTCTCCCCACCTACGACCACGTCCCGCCCCCTCCCCTCAATCCTCCTCCTCTCGTTCCCCATCCTCAACCCTCACCTTCCTCTCCTCGTGCATCACATCCCGTCTTCCCCCCTTCACCAACGTCCTGGCCCTTCCCCTCGCCGCGCCGCCATCCTGTCGTACACGCTGCCCCGCCTCCGCATCTACATCTGCCGCCCTCCTCCAGTCTTTCTCCGTCCAGGGCTGTGCCGTGCTGCCTGCAATCAGATCTAGGGCTACTCCCGTGCCTTCCGTCCATTGTGGTGAGACCTTTTCCGAATACAATTTATTTTTTTGTCAACTCTTCTACCCTTGTTTGATTGGCGGAATTTTCCTACGGGATTAAAGGCATTGGAATAGATAATCCATGAGTTGGTAATTATTTCGGTTTGGTACCCTCCGTGGATAAGCATTGCACTTCTTATTCCAATTGCTATGTTTTTTTTCTCACAGACTTAGTTACAGTCGATAGTCATTTAATTGCTGATTCCAGTTGGGATTTATTTCATTCATTTAAATATCATCCTTTTTTTGTTCTTTTACAGTAACTTCCGGCCTTCCTGATCATTTTTCCCAGTTCTGGTTGTTCCTGTTGTTTAGTTCTGAGTGTTTTTTTTAGTTTATTTCATTCTGTTCCAGGAGCATCTGCATTGCATGACATCTCCATTGTTTCATTGAATTAGTCATTTAGTTAAATAAACCATTTTGGGACTGAAACTTATTCAAGAGCTCGAATACTGCAGGTAGGTTGCATCCGACAATGAACTGCTTGCTCTGCTCACCTTTATACTCCGCGCAAGGGCTCGTCCAGCTCTTGGTCGTGAGCTTGATGTAGTTGGTCTCTTCTCCACTCTCTTGTCTCTTGCAATTTCTCTACTTTCCTTAGCAATTTCTAAGCATAGGGGGACTAGGAGGATATGCTAAAGCATCTTTTCTTAAGCCTTCGTCATAAATTATGTAAGGTTTATATAGTTTCAGACCCCTCGGTGTCCGTGTCTTGTAAGAAGTTGACTCGAAGCTAGCTATGGTAAGATTAAGACAAAGATCTCTCACCAACTTTCGAAGAGCAGAAAGGGCCTGAGAGATGACGAGGCATGAGGTTTTTTGGCTCTGGCTTCTTAAAGGACTACAACTTATATGAACGACAATCAGCCTATGCTAATGTATGGCTTCCCCCTTCTTCCGCAGAACCACTAATTGGGGGCATCATGCCTCATTCATCACTGACTTTCTTCGATGATCATAGAGGAGAAATAGTCCATGTATATATCATTCAATACCTGCAAGAAAAAAACTCGGAAAGTAGTCAGTAGTAGACTGTCAGAGAAAGCATGCCGTACTGCAAATAGAGGAGGAATCAACGAAGATAAAAGGTAATGGCTAAGAGCTCAGCCTCTCGTGTAGTAACTAAGAGGAAGGATTCTCGGGCTATCTATAGTATAAATAATTGTATGCACACCCCTTCCTGAGAGAAAGAAGAGAACAAAACTCTTACTCTTCCCTTTCCTGGAAAGATGTTTGCCGATACGTAAGCGCTAACCTCTCACTTACTACCAAAAAATTAGACTACTGGTATATAGTAATGCCTACCGATGTCTCAGTCTAAGCTTCATAGAATCTCTTACCCTTGGAAATACTGCATAAATAAAGAAATTCTACACATTTATGGGCCACCTGTCCTAGGCTCGACCCATTAGACTAGGGACCATGCCGAGGCTTGGGCAGCCAACAAGAAAAGTGAATGGGTCTAGGCCTGACCCATGGGCCCGCTATCCTAGGGTGACTTGGATTGGGCCGATGATGCGATCTAGTCCATCACACGACGATCAATAAGTAGATATGAAGCCCCAGCGTGATTAACGAAGTTTAGGTAGGAGTGGTGCAAAGAATATGCATCATCGATGGTGAATCACAATTCCCTGAGATGACTGTACAGGAATAATAAACAGATTATTAAGGAAGTTAATGATGTCATTTCATATGAGGTAAATGGGGACATGGCATTAACTAAAAAATGCTAGCATAAATCCTGAATAGCTTCTTTTTTCTATATTATGGAAAAGTATTAGAGAATGAAATCGTGTCCATAAATTTTACAATGTTACAATGAGAACCAACCAACCTTTAAGATAGATTTAATGGCACGATACAGATTCTGGCATTAACAGATACTAATGGTTTTAATCCTAGACGGACACAGACCTGGACATACAATTCCAAAATGGAAACTCCAGTGACAGAAATACCAGAAGGAGGAGGCAAGAAACAGAGTTTGCTTTTGACAGGACTTTGCAAGCCAAGCTTATGGCTCCCGGGTTACTTGCAGGGGGAGATGGTACCCGAGAAGAGATTGATCTTGGCTGGGCTGGTGGTTGCCGGAGGGTGTCGGTGATGTTAAGAGGTTCGAGGTTGACGATTTCAGGATGAATGTGGTGAAGAGGAAGATAGTGGAGTGGGGATTAGTGAGAACGAAGGGAGAAGAGGCTGTGGGAACTGTAGGGGAGAAAAGAAAGTGCTGGGTGGAGGGGAAGGAACTGTGGGCTGTTGGAGAGGAAGAGGGGTTGGTGGGGAAGAAGAGAGGACATAGGACTGCTAGGAGAAGGGAAGGGGAGGGCTGCATGGGAAGAAGGAGGGCTTGGGAGAAAAGGAGGAGAATGGAGGGATGCCGGAGAGGAAAATTGGGAGCATATGCCCCCAAAAAGACAAAAAAGGGGGTTGCAATTACATGGGACTATACCATCCAAATTACATGCTCAGTGCGAATGCATAGGGCTACATTGTCCAAATCATAGATTCAAAACAAATATAAAGAAGAAAAATTGGCATAGAAACCTTAAGGACTTAACACATTACAAGATGACCCCTAGACATATTTTTTTTGCTGAAATTGCTTTTGGCCCTTCATGTTTGGGCCTGAGCTGCATCAGTTGACCTGGGCCCAGCTCGAATGGGCTTGGTGCTCAATCCTAGATATGTGTCTATATACACATATATATGTATATTCAATATAAACGTAATATGGATATCCATACTCGTTACATAACCGTACATGTAACCATATCCTAAAAAAATGAAAACGATATCAGTGTCCATATCCTTCAACGACAACACGGCCTTTTCCCACATTTAGGGTCAACTACATGGATTCTTTGCATCCATTCAGTTCTATCTCGGGTCAGTCTCGACCTTAGATCTAAAAAACTAAGATCCCTTCGTATAGTATCATTCCAACAAATTTTTTTTGACGCAAAAAAGGGGGAAACACTCATCGGTGTTCGCCCAAGTATTTTTTTTTGAAATCAAAACGTTTCGGGGGAGACACTTGGTGGTGTTCGCCCCAAATTTTATTAAAAACCAAACAAGGGAGAGGAGAAGAGAAGTACAAAGTGATACAAACATCAGGGATCGAGAGGATCCCTGTCGAAACCCCAGACCACAACCCAATCACCAACACGCGGCCACAGCATTACCGGAGCATCCATTCACTCAGAAGTAAATCAACATGCGCTAAAATGTTCTCCTTGTAGAACCTTTGGCCCCTGAAAATCTTCGCGTTCCTAGCGAGCCACAGCGCCCAGATGCAAGCGAGGGGGCGGAGCAGCTCCCTCCTTGGCCGATCAGCACGAGAGCGCATAGTGACCCAAAACGAGTCTGCCGAAGAAGCGTCAACCCAAGCCACATTGAGGCCCTCCCAAATGGTGGCAGAGCACGGACAACCAAAAAAAAGATGTTGCAGAGTCTCCAGATCGTCGGCACACAGCACACACTCCATGGAGTCAACCCCCGATAGAAACTTAGCACATCTATTGCGGGTCAATACCCTACCACGACGCAAAAGCCACAGGAAAAAAGCCACCTTCTCCGGCAAATTTAATCGCCACAACCACCCCAAATCGTTGCAAAGGGGGTTCCGATCAGAGATAGGTTGATGCGAGATCACCTTGAAGGCCCGCCTTGAAGAGAAGGCGCCGTTGCGCCAGACCCAGTGATCCCTGCCATTGGATGGCGTCGGCGCATCCCTAAGCTGCTGCAGGAGGTTTAAGAAGTCATCAAAGCGCTCGTCAGAGAGGTTGGCAGCAAAGGAAGGGAACCAGCTGCCCCCGCCCCAAGCGGAAGCCACCGATGCACCAGAGTCAGAAGCCAAGGCACAGAGACGCGGGAAGGAGTTACCGAGGGTGGCGTCCCCCGCCCATGCGTCGTGCCAAAAAAGCAACGAGTTGCCATCACCCAGAACCGGCTTGAATAGCTGAGAGAACCGCCTAGCCGCCGAGGCGATCCCCCTCCAGAAAGGCGTCCCAGAGCGCGAAGAGTCGGCGTCCCGCATCATGTCCACCCCGATGGAGAGAATATCCCGCAGCATAGAGGGAAAGAACCCGGAGGCGCTACCCCAAAGCTTGTTGACCCATTTAAGCATCAGCGCATCGTTGACCAGATCCAGGCTACGAATGCCGAGCCCACCATCGCATTTCCTTTTCGCCACATCCTTCCAGGCCACCAGATGGATGCCCCGCGACGCGGAACCCCTTCTTCCCCATAGAAAGTTCCGCATAAGGCCCTCAAGTCTCCTCTTAATCCCTATCGGAATAGCCCAGTTCGACAGAAAATAGATTGGAATAGCGGCCAAGACCGACCTAATAAGCACAAGACGCCCACCCCTGGATAGCATCGCCGCACTCCACCCAGCAAGCCTTCTTTCCGCCTTTTCCATCACCCTGTTCCAATGGGACAATCTCGACCTTCTCGTGCCCAGCGGCAGACCCAGGTACTCGATCGGAAGAGCAGAAGGGGAGCACCCCAGAAGCGCGCCACACGCCGCCGCAGACCGGTCATCCCAAGCGAAAGGGATCAACTTGGACTTGGAATGGTTGATCCGTAGCCCCGAGAGTTCACTAAAGATGGCGAAAGTGACAGCCATCCCTCTGACCTCTTCCAGATCCCCCTCTATGAAGACGATGGTGTCGTCCGCATACTGGAGGGTTGGAGTGTTGTTGTAGTTACACGAGAACCCCGATGAGAAGCCCCTCGTGATCACCCTATCCGCCATTCTCGGGAGCACATCAGCGGCAATGACGAAGAGCATGGGTGCCAGAGGGCACCCCTGCCGAACACCCCTCCTGGGCTGAAACCGGCTACCAACGATACGACCATTCAACATGATTGAGAAGGATGCCGTAGAAACACATCGGCGCATCCAGGAGATCCAAATATTTGGGAAGCCGCGAGCACGCAGCACAGACCAGAGGAAGCTCCAGTCCAAGGAGTCATACGCCTTTGCGAAGTCCACCTTCCAAAGAAAGCCCTGCTTCCCCCGCCTCACCCAACTGTCGACCATCTCAGAGGCAAGAGCCGTCACATCAGAGATCGAACGGCCGGGGATGAAGGCCACCTGCGAGGGATGGATCAGAACATCCAATACCACCGCCAGCCTCCTCGCCAGCACCTTCGCAACAATCAGGTACAAAGCATTTGAGATAGCAATAGGGCGAAAGTCATCAATAGCAATTGGAGATTGAGATTTCGGGATAAGAACGATAAGAGCCCTATTAATCCCATCGAAGCCCAAGTTCCCCGTAGAGAATTCCGCCACAACCTCCCAAACCTCTTGCCCCACGACATCCCAAAAATCCTTGTAGAAAGCGATAGGGAAGCCATCGGGACCCGGCGAGGCATCGATATTGAGATCCCACACAGCAGCCTTCACCTCATCGATGGAGAAGCCGCAAGTCAACTCCGCACATTGCGCGGAGGAAAGCTTAGAAACATCCTCCCCCAGCCAGCACCAGCGCCGAGGAAAACGAGTCGAAGAGAAGTCCCGGAAATAGCCCGCCACCGCATTCCCAATCGCCTCGTCGCCCACCACCTCGCGCCCCCCAAATGACATCGAGCGGACCAAATTTGACCGCCTCCTGTTTGAAGCTGCTCTGTGAAAGAAAGAGGAATTTGCGTCTCCTTCTTTGATCCACCTCAGCTTCGCCCGCTGGCGCCACTCCGCCACCCTCTTCCTTTCCTCCCTCTCAACCGCAGCCACCGCCGCCGACCTGGAAGCCAGCTCGTCAGCACAGAGCTCCCTCAGCCCCTCCAAGGAGTCCAGCTCGGCGACGATAGCCTCCGCCTCCTTCCTCGCCGAAAGCCTAGCCTCCCGCGATCTTTTCTTGAACTGGGACAGGACGCCCCTCAGACGCTCTAATTTCTTCCGAAACCTGGCAACCGCCGATCGACCCTCGCAAGGTTCCGCCCAAGAAGAAGCCACCAGCACGCGGAAATCATCTTCAAGCAACCAACACCTCTCGTATCTGAAGAACCCAGCCACCGGGGAAGACACCTGGGACTCCCAGACAATCGGAGAGTGGTCGGAGAACGCGCGAGGACGCGAGAGGACCATCGCCAAAGGGAAAAGATCCATGAAAGCCATCGACGCGAGAAACCTGTCAATGCACGACTTCGACGAAGAGTTCCTCCAGGTGAACCTGACGTCCGTCGCAGTTAGATCTTGCAGAGCCAAGTCATTGACGAAGTCCTTGAACTCCGCCGAGCCCGGGTCAGATCCTCCCCTGGACCGGGGTCTATCCGACGATCGAAGCGTGACATTAAAATCACCCCCGATAAGCCAGGGCAAACCCGCGTAGTCCACCGAGATGTTGCGAAGCTCATCCCATAACTCCTTCCTTCTCGCCGCATCGCAAGGGCCGTAGACGCAAGAGAGAACCAAAGAGAGAGAGTCGTCCTTCCTGGAGAGCAGAACCGAGATGGAGTGGTTTCCCTTCACAGCAGAGACAAGGGAGAACCGAGAAGACTTCCAGGCGATAAGCAGACCGCCAGCACTCCCCGACGCAGGAAGAGCAGAGAACTGATCAAGATCCCCCGCCATGAGGGAGCGCCAAACATCATCACTCAGAGAGGCCAACTTGGTTTCTTGCAGGAGGACAGCGTCGCACCCCCATTCCCTGAATCTTGAGCCCAGGGTATTCCTCTTAGCCGCATTCCCCATGCCCCGAACGTTCCAGGAGAGGACCTTCATTTAGTAACCTTGTTGAGACCCCCTGAAGGTACCACCCCCGCTGCTTCCGCCACCGCCTCTTCGAAGGACTGGCATGTGTGGTGCTCCGTAGACCGCGAACGAGCACTTCGCCTTCTTCTGTAACGCTTGCAAGATCTCTTCGACGACTCGATATCTGAAGCCTTATCATGAAGGGACGCCGGCTCTTCCCCATGAGGAACCCCCCCCAATGACGAAGCTCCGGCCTGAGGCGGGGAAGAATCCGGCTGCTGGTTGATAAACATAGAACCTGAATGCAGGGCAGTGTGCAGTGAAGAAGAGAGGAGCAGGGCGCCCGGGTCCATCTTCAGAAGAGAGTCCAGAGGGGGCCCCGAACCCGAAAGCGCACCCGCCCGACCCGGAGCAAAGAAAGGATCCGCCTTGGAAAGGTGGATCAGGCCTGCGTCAGCAACCCGAGTAACCGATTGACGCACGGGACCGAATGATGGAGAGGCGGCACACCCAAGAAGGGAAACGCCAGGGGAGAAGATCCGAAGGGCAGAGCATTGCGACCCCACCGAGAATGTCAAATCTCCACCGAAAGTCGAGCACCTACCCTCCAAATCATCCCAACCGCCTGCCACGTCCCCCCGCGTACTCCCGAGGGCGGCAACCATGTAGCGATTCCATGCGGTGGGATGAGCTTCACGTACAACAGCGGGAGAGTGCCTTACGTAAACATCATAGCAAGGCGCACCCTCCAAAGACGCCTCCAACTGCGACGAGAACATCGATGCGAAACCCCACCGCGGCTGCATCTCCTCGGAAAACGTAACGACTCTGTTGCTGGCCTCCCCCCCAATAGCCCGCCGCTCCGGCAAGGAGGGAGGCGGCGGCGGCAGCACCACAGAGAGCTCGATTCTACAGAAGAATCTTCCCAAATTTAACACTTCGAAGAACACCTGCCCAACCGCCCGATCTAGGAAGGCCTTGTTGCACTCCATAAGGATCTTCGTTGCCGCAGGATCATCTGCCGGTGTTAGGCCGTCGCTGGTAACGGCCAGGACCTCACCCCACCTTCGAAGAGGACGCCGAAGGCAGTGGACGGATCTAGAAAGGAAAGGGACCCCCCTGACCTCAGCCACACAAACCTCCAGGTCCGAGCAGGCACCGTCTGCAAAACGCAGATCCCTCCACACAATGCCTCCATGAGGTCCTGCATGAATCAAACGAGAACGTTGGTCCCCAAGAAGGCCTCTAACGCCGCATCTTTTCGAATCCAGCAAGAACAGGTCTCCCGAGAAGCTGGTCCCCAAAAGCTCAACTAGACGGTTGTTCACCTCCTCCAAGGAGAGGCACCGATTGAGGAAGACCCCTACCAGCACCCGACCTCGACGCGTGCTTCGCGTCTCACCAGTCCCCCCTTCCGAGTAACTTGCACCCCCCGCTCCCCCCGCCCCCTCCATCGATGCGCTCCCAGCTCCGAGATTCTCCCTGGACGTGGAAGCAGCATGCGGGTGCACCACTTCTCTCCCGCGGCACCAACCACCCTCCGCCGAAGAGCGCGGTCCACTCCCCGCGACCACCTGCGCGAAAGACCTGTACGCAGCACCTGAGGCAAAACCTTCTGCCTGAGGCCCCCCCGACCCAGTAGCAACCCCACGTTGAGAAAGACTACCGAGAGAGAAACCATCGACAGCCCCCCTAGATCGAGCACCACAACCCGCTTGCTTGTGCCCCAGGCCACCGCAAGAAAAACAACGAGGCCTCGCAGCACAGACCGAAGCCAAGTGACCCTTCACCCCACACCGCCAACATGTACGCCCATGCTTCTTGCGAGAGACCGTCACCCAACCTGCATCGTTAAGAAGCTTCTCCTCCCCTTCAGCGGCCACGAACTGGGGGCTGACGTCCTGTGGGGACGACGCACAGCCCTTCCCCTTGTCCCTCTCGCTAGGAACAAAGTGTACGATCGCCTTCTGAGTCGCCCTCTGAGTCGCCCTCTGAGTCGCCCTCTGAGTCTCCATCCCCTCGCCCAAGTATTCCAATATTTCTTGAGCCTTCCCCGATCTCTCTTAGCTTGCTCAATATCCCAAACTCGCATATCCTAACTGGTGCATCAGCTAATCTCCTTTGCAAATGGTCAAAGGACTTTAAGCGATTTTGTCGCATCTTATCCTCGATCGGAGCTACACAAACTTTCCTTCTGATTGCATCATTCCGAATCCGATCTATGGTCCACACATCTACTTCAGCATTTTCATTCATGCTACTGCCATTCTCTGCATAGATCTATAGAGCGTAGCTGGTCTCATGGCCGCTGAGTCCATATCCTTACCCGCAAAAAAAGTTAAAATTCTTACATGTAACTGTATTTGATGGAACAAAATGTACATATCCATATTTGCTTAAGAATAGATAGGGTGACAGACGGATACATACATATCTCTATTCAGTTGCATCTATTGGCTTAGGTTGCAAATATATTTATACTTATCTGCTTTTTTGTCCATCATTGAGTAAAATGGATATTAAATTTTAATGGCTAACACAAATACATAATTTGATTCTGTTTTTATACAGTATATGTAATTTTTTATTTAGTTCTATATATCGACATGTATTGAATACCTAATTATTTGTATATGTCTGCGATAGTGTCCATCTTCAGCTAAATATAGATATGTAATTATTTTCACCGAGTACAAGTAAGGATACATGTATTCGTTTTGTAGATTGGATGCATGTAAAGATATGCGTTTGTAATTTTTTACAAATACGGATTCCGACTTGGATATCATTTTTTTTCAGGAATGGATGTACATATGTTTGTTAAATTTTAGAATACATGTTTTATACGGTAGCAATACATGCCTTTATATATAATCATGGACCTTTTTACACATGCAAATCACGGTATGCACTAGTTACACGTATACCACAACATATCCATGTTTCAGGTTTTTCTTTTCCTTTTCCCCTTATTTTCCTTTATGTTTGTCCGGTTGCAGTTTTTCAGTTCCACGCTCCTTGTCCCACCTTGGCAGCAGCGCAGCAGGAGGCGAGGTTGCTTCTTAGAATCCGTGGTGCGGAGAATAAATGGCTACGACTATGTAAGTTGGCTCATCTTACTCCCACTTTCCCTCCCTCCTTTTGGGGTTCAATGATCAGTTTTCTCTTGGTTTTTGTTCGTCGCAGTAATTTTTATCGACGCTGCCTTTTGACTTAATTGGGTTGTTGCATCTGTTTCCCTATCTTCTTATACTCTTTCTTCTCGATTTGATGGTATTTTTATTGTAGTTTGGCTCGGCATCGACTTCTCTCTCTGCTGTGCAAGAAAAAAAACTCTTTTTTCTTGATTTGCTTCACCATATATATATTTGTACAAATGCAGACTTGTGTGTTTTGCTTGTTTATCATGATTGCAATTACTTCATACTCTTCATGACATTTATCGTTGCATCATGTAAACAGTAATGTTATTGTTGGAAAAATGTACCTAACTAATCATTTGCTTGTTCTTGATAAAAAAATCTTGAAATTTCATACTTCACAACTAATTGCCTGCTTACTACACTATGTCTTGGACTGTCTGACCAAACGAACAGAGCATGCAGACTTCCTGAATCTAGGTTCTAGTCTACTGACCACATTGCTCCAACCAAACAGTGTTGTAAAAGCAATAAGATATGCTGAATTGACATTTATGGATATCAATTAAAAATGGCAAAGACTTCTCCCACTGTAAGTAGGACTGGCTACATTTATGAAGACATGCTGAATTGACATTTATGGATATCAAATAAAAATGGCAAAGCCTTCTCCCACTTTAAGTAGGGCTGGCTACATTTATGAAGACATGCTGAATTGACATTTATGGATACCAATTATAGGAGAAAATTTCTAGTGCTTTTTAGCTGTAAAAAATCTCAAAAAATAACTTTGCACCACCATACTGCAATTTCAACATTTGCATGATTTACTTTGCTTTACTTCTTCTTCTCCTTGTCAGTTTGATATATTGCTATGATTTGAGAAAGCTTGTGAATTGTCATTCGGATTAATCTTGATGTCTTAGCTCCTGTTTGAAAAGTGCAATTCATGCATTGAGTTGTGGCTAAAGTGAATGTTAATACTCAATTGCAGCTCACGTATCTGCGTGAAGAATCTCCCGAGGTATGTGGGAGAGGATAGACTGCGGGAGTTCTTCTCCCAGAAGGGTGAGGTCACCGATGCAAAGATCATGCGTACAAGGTGCTTTTTATTTGCTGTTTTAGTTTTATTGAGTTGATTGATTTGTGAGTCTGTGGCTGATGCTGGATTGAGATCTTATTTAAAATGTTGTAGAGATGGAAAGAGCAGACAATTTGGTTTTGTTGGGTTCAGAACTGAGCACGAAGCCTCCGAAGCCCTCACTTTTTTCAACCATTCCTATTTGGACACATCTAGGATTACATGTGAGGTCAGCATTTCTTTTTACTAATTTTTTGTTGATCCTGAAGTTCATGTTCCTTAGTCAGCATTTCTTTTTACTAATTTTTTGTTGATCCTGAAGCTCCATGTTCCTTGGTCATATTTATGAGTACTGAATGTTAAGTCAGCACCCACGACTTTCCTGGCCTTCTAGAATTATAAAATGAAATTGAATTATATAAAACTGAGAGTAAAGATTTCCGTAGCCTCTTCTTTGATGATGAACGAGTAAACTGGGACTTAAGGACACAGAATCTGCAGATGAACTTCTGAATTATGAAATGAGTATTCTTTGATTTTGATGTTATGAGAGCTGAAGGAACATGTGGATGCCTCTTGAATGCAAGAATTCCTTCGCGAAAGGAACATTGTAAAAAAAACTGATATGTTAGTTTGGGAATCAATTGGGCATCTTATTGGTGTATTTGATTGTGCGCCACATGATTTGTATATGGGTAAATGGATCACTCTAGGATCCATTTACCCATCCTAGTGTTTAGTCCCACATGTACCTGTGCTGGGACTTGGAGGCTCTATGAAGGCTATATAAAGAGTCCCATACCTCCTGTATCCATCGAGAAAGTGCAATGCAACATATGACCCTTTGAGGCTTTCTCCCGTGGTTTTATCCCGCTCCTTAGGGAGTAGGGTTTCATGTAAAATCCCGCCGTTCTTCAACTTCTTTTTCCATGTTTCGCTTCCGCATGTTTATTTTCTAACATGGTATCAGAGCGGGTTCGATTCTCGGAGATTTGTTCTTGAATTTCTTTTTTGTATTTTTCGAAAGTCAGATTGCGATGAAGATTTACATGTAAGTTTGTTTGAGTTCTGCACGAGATCATCCATCATCATGCTATCATTGGTAGGGTTTCATTTTTTGAAACCCTACATATATTGTCCAGAAGCCGATATCCAGATCTGGGCGGCCGTTCCTAGCCTAACCTGTCGGATACCAACCGGAGCATCGTCGTAGGCAATATCCAGGCCTGTCCTAGAAGCTCGAACTCCAGACAGAGTCCCCACCAATCGCTCTAGCAACGATCCATCTAGGTACCGCCATCGTGCCCTCCAGGCGTCACCAATCCTCTTCGCACGATCTGGTTTCCAGGCTGCACATATCCATCCCACTTTTCCAGATCCGTGCGAAATGCTCCCAGACTGGGAGCCTCTTTTCCAAGCGGCGACGTGGAACTCCCCACGCACGCAACCCATACTGCAACTCTATCTTCGCTCCCAGTGTTGCACCTCTTCTCCTGATCGGTGCTCCAGTGGCATGCAATCCATCGGGCAGAGCCCTATAGCTCTTCAGGTTTCTCTCTCACACGAAGTCCAGATACATGCACATGATCCACCATGCATGTGATCCTCTCCCCTGTGGCCACTCATGTGCTTAGGCGGTTGCGAACGCTGTCGATGCCTCCTTCTCGGCAGCAGCTCGCGAGGTGAAGCCCTCCTAGCGGCGAGATTTCGGGCTGCCATGCCGCTCCAGCTGAACCCACGGCCTCCAAGCGGAGACTCTCTCCAGGCGGCACAAACTCCTCCCCTTCATCGCGCTCATGCCCAGACGTGACTCCGCGCAGGTGACATGCCAACACACCCTCCCACGACCTTACTCGCACCCTCCTGATTAGATCGCGACTCGCACCCTCCTCGTAGGTGATGACGAGTTCCAAAAGGCGGCGGCACACCGCATCCTCCATCACGGGCGATGACGGGCTCCTCCTTCAACAAGTATAGGAAGGAGGCGACCTTCCAAAAATCTCGATGGCGGTCGTTCTATGAGACGAAGGGGTTCCTATCGGGAACCCTAAATAAGGGGGGCTCTGTTTGGTTTGTGCGAGTACTAAAAAAAATAAGAAGAAAAGGGCTGCGAGGTAAAAAAAAGGAGGAATTGATTTGTTAGAGAGAGAGAGAAAGAAGGTGCGCACAATAAAAAAATCTGTACGCAAAAGATTAAAAAATCGAGATGAAAAGACAAAAAAATGATGAATGAAATGGCTTAAAAATGATTTGAAATGTCGACTAAAAAAATATGAACGGCTTATAAAAAATCATGGCGGTTGTTTAAAAAATGACAAAAAAGAGAGCCGCAACTTCATGTTTTTCCTCATTATTTTGTCTTCTCCCAACTTGGTCGATGCTGATTTTTCGACCAGTATGGGAGAAAGGGGGAATATATGTAGAGTCACAAGTCTGTTCCAAATCCAGTGTCAGATTCTCCAATCCATTCAGATTCCAAACTCTACATCAGATATTCATACTCTACATTCAGGTTCCGAGTCAACAGTTCAAGATGCACAAGTGTGCGATCTTCAGTTTTGTGGTCCCCATCATTCTTGTTATTTTAGCCAGAGTTTTCATGTGAGCCATAGGGACTCCATAGCAGAGGACCATTCCCTATACCATGTGGGCAAGGGTTTTCATGTGGTATCATAGGGAATCCAGAGTAGAGTACCATTCTTTGTGTCAGATGGGAGAGACCCAGGTCTCCGACGAGGAGACTTTCCAGACTTCATTCTCCAGCGACTGTGGGCTATGACGAGGATTGCACTCCACGACCTTTAAGTTCGGTCCTTTTTAGAGATGGAGCAGTTGTCCACATGTTGTGGCTGGCCAGAGCTCTCCAGGTGGTGACTCAATTCCAGTTGTAATGACTCTGGTGGGCGCAGTATAGAGCACATGCTCTTCGACAAGGAGATTCAGTTGACTCACACTGCAGCCCATTCGCCCTCCTCACTTGCACGACATGAGAAGCAATGTCCTCGACATCAACCGACAGTTGTGCGTGTTGAGTTGATATTGTCTGTAGTGTCGTGTATTGTGAGTTGAGTTTCTTTCTGTTTGTCCAAGCTGAGCATTGCATGCTCCAATTTGGGAGGGAGTGTTGGAGTATTTGGTTGAGCGCCACATGATTTTGTAGATGGGTAAATGGATCACTCTAGGATCCATTTACCCCATCCCAATGTTTAGTACCACATCAACCAATGGTTGGACTTGAAAGCTCTATGGAGGCTATATAATGAGTCCCAGACCTCTTGTATCCATTGAGAAAGTACAATGTAACATATGGCCCTTTGAGGCCTTCTCTCATGGTTTCATCCTGCTTCTTAGGGAGTAGGGTTCCACGTAAAATTCTACTGTTCTTCAATCATTTTCTTTTTCTATGTTTCGCTTCCGCATGTTTATTTTCTAACGCATCCTTTAGTCATAAAATTTTTGTGATACCACTGCTTTATACCCGTCGTCGCTATCTATAAAAATTAATGATGCATTTTTTTAAAATGAAAAAACATGTTATCAGATGTTGCAACGTTTTTGAGCAATTCTCTCCACTAGTTTTCCCAAAGTTGCATAAGTTGACAGTCAGTACTCGATCGCACTCGATCGCAGGCTCACTAAGGATTAATCGGCAATTGAGAGAGTAATCGAATATATTCGGGCATGAGTCGATTTTGATTTTTTAATTAATTTAAATATATAAATAAATTTTTAATACATATACTCATATATATTCATATATTTAGAAATTTTCATATTTATAAGAGCTTAAAAAGAAGTTTGTACCTACTTAAATAGGTTTGGTGGTAGTGCAGTACTGCAGTGTGCCTACCACCCAAAAGACCAGGGTTCAAATCCGTCACTGTTGGAGTTGTGTTAGGTAGTCGACAACTGGCGTAAAAAATAGCCGAATATTTCAGCATGGATTTGAGCAAGAATCCATGTAGCCAACCCTACTTATAGTGGGATAAGGCTTTGCAATTTTTTAAAAAAGAAGAAACTACTATAGCAAAAGAAGAAAAAATGAAGCTAGTTAAGAACAAATCTTTGGTACATAACATGATCTAATATTCAAAAACAAATACAACATGCCCAAAAAATACAAATTGCAAATGAGAAAAATCAATCCTCAATGTCATCTAATTCAAGTTCATCATCTTCATCATCGTCGTCATCTTCTTCATGTATATCTTCAAGCTCATTCGTCGGCGTAACATTTGAGCTCAAAGATGAAGCTCCCTGTCACGTTCACCTCGTTGATTTCTTCTCGGTTTCAAATTCTCTTCGACACCACTAGCATGTGTGTCAGTACCCCTGGTTAATCCGGAACCTGGGAAATCCTCCTCGTCTTGAGCATTGACATCTCCAATCCATTCACCCAAGTGTGCACAATCATGAGATGAAAGGTGATCTCTTTCTTTCTCAACTCGACGTTCCTGTAGGTTGGAATTGAACCACACATACTAGGGATGAAAACGAATGTGAATATATTCATATTCGATCCACTATCATATTTATTTCATACATATTTTGACATTCGCATTCGTATTCGTTTTAAAAAGGATGCGGAAATGGATATCACTTTGACATTCGCTAATATTCACATTCGTATTCGTATATTCATTTTCATACATAAGTATAGTGATAAATTTATTTATAATTATGTATAACAGTATTTTATGATTGCATTGACCATTGTTGTCATAATTGTTATGAAATTACTATATATATGCTATATCTATTTAATGCATAAACCATCCTAACCATGTATATTTTAGTTAACCTATTAAATATTTCTGTTATTATTTGTGTTCGATTCGTATTTGTTTTACATTCGTATTCGTTTTTAAGGATCGTTAGTGTCAAAAAAAAAGGATATGGTAACACATTTTTCACATCCGTCAATACTCGCATCCACATTCGTATTAGTATTTTAAAATAGATAAGGATATGATTATACGTATACTCGTATTTGTATCTGATTGTTTTCATCCCTAGCACATACACATGATCGCTCAACCTCTTCATCTCTAGCATGTTTCTTTTATCGGTATGGTTCTGAAGACCAAAATGCATATTTATATTAATTGCTATTTTAATTTTTACTATTACTAGTGTTTCTACCGTCCAAAGATTAGGTTCAAATCTCTCCTTGTGGAGGTTGCGTTAGGTAGCCGAGATCCAACGTAAAAAATAGTTGGATCTTTTAACATGGATTTCAACATGAATCCATGTAGTCGATCCTACTTAAAGTGGGAGAAGGCTTCACCATTTTTTCACTAATCAAATTGGGTGTGCGAAGTGGAGTCATTACCGAGTTAAATGTACTCCAGTTATGCTCACATCTAAAGGATGAAGCGCCAAGTTTCGGATCTTGATGGTCATAACTTTCAAATGAGGCGTGTGATATCCATGATTATACCACAAATTAGCCATTAAAATAGAGAATTGGTTAAGTTAATAAGATACAAGATGATTTGAATGACATGAATTGAAAATAATGACCGATATACCTGGATCATAATTGCCATCATTTACCGTCCTTTGTCTCGCAACTAATGATTTGCCAAAATCTTTGTGACCAAGTCTGTATGTATGAAGGTCGTCTCGGGTGATTGCATCTTGTATATCCAATTCTGGACAAAATCTTTACATGCCGTCCTTAAAAGTTCTCCTCACCACAATATCGGTATCACCATGAGACTCTGTGTAGAAAAAGAATGGGTTCAAATAAGAAGTTGCTAGATGCAATGGAGTATCGAACCTTCCTTTGGTCTTGGAAGTAATAACGCCTAGACGCCATTGAAAGATGCAATTATTTCCCTCTTGGCCTCTTCAAGCCCTCCGTTGATAAAGCCCATGGATGGACGCTAATATGCATCAACCACACACAATAGACAAGTCAAATGTGTGAAAACTCGGATAACATGTGCGGCGTGGTTCCAGAATGTAAGGTTGAAGATTATGGAATTTGCTGCTTCTCCCTTCTTGATCTTATACCATTTGCAGTTCCTCCACTCTTACAAATAAAACATCAACTTCAGCTTGTCTTTTTTCTCGGCTCTCAAGAGTGAGGAAGTGGCTGTAAATCTTGTTTATCCGGGCCTTGCAATGTCCCTCTTGTTGGTAAACTTACGCATCAAGCTAAGAGTTTTGGTGTGAGTAGAAGAACATCGTGAGCCTTTTCACTTTTGTGATTGCATCTATTTGCTTATCTTCTCCAATGCAAGTTCAATGGAGTGCACGTCACACATAGCCCACCTAATCTGCATATATTTTGTGAGCAGCAATTTTCCCGCTGCTACATTGGCGGGTGCATTATATGCCACAATCTGAACCACATTTTCCACTCCCACTTCATTCAACACTCCACCAGCGTGAAGATGTATTCCGCAATGTCAGCATCATCTAAGGCATCCACGAACTTCAAAAATGAAGTACTAAAGGTGCAATTGACATACAAATTGATGATGCTCCTTCTTTACATGGTTGTCCACACACCAATTATCAAAGAGCATGCCATTAACTTCCACGTATCACGATGTCATTGCAAGTCATCATGCATTTTCTTCACCGCCTTCTTCAGAAACGAACCACTGAGCTCATACCTTATAGGAGTCTTTAGTTTAGGCCCGTACTTCCCAATTGCCTCCACCATCTGCATGAAGAGCTTTGTCGTCAATGCATTAAAAGGAACTACCGATATATATGCCCAGTTGGATATATGGGAGGCAATCCTATCATGATGATCCTTGGAGAATGTATTTTTTATGTCATCTGACGTGCTGCTCCAAGGAGTCTGCAAGTAAATATATTTGGATGTGCCCAGTTCGAAAGGTAACCATATTGCCATGCATGATCAATTGATCCCGACGGCACGTAAAAAGACGAGTCGCTACTGGAAGCGGTGTTCGTCGGAGGTGTAGCCACCATCTACATAGCCTTACTAATCAACAAACACAAACCTAACCAAACTCACAAGGTAGCAAATCAACAAACACAAAGCTAACTAAACTCACAAGTTGAAGTTACTAATCAACAAACAAACTCCCAAGGTACTAATCAAAATCAACAAACACAAAGCTACCAAACTCACAAGTTGAAGTTACTAATAAATAAACAAACTCATAAGGTACTAATCAAAATCAACAAACACAAAGCTAATGAATAACCACAAAAGATAAATAAGTTACCCAACATGCAAATCATCAAGAAATATCCAAGTTAACCAACATTTAGAGCATAATAACTATAATGCTAACCTTATATAAGCTAACTAACATGCAAACTAGCGAGGATATCTGAGTTTTACTCCTAAAATAACCTAGCAAGCTAGCCAACATGCAAATTAGTACGAATGTCTAAGCAATAATATATAAGATCAAATAATTAAACCAAGCTAAAACAACAAACACGAAATTGAAAAACCCTTACCTTATATCGACGGAAGTAGGCGGGGAAGAGGGAATTGCGGCCAAGGCCCTAAACGTCGGTTTCGGTCATCATTTCGGTATCGATCAAAACAGAATTTCGATGGAATTTCGGTGGAATTTCGATCGGAATTTCGGTCATTTCGGTCATTTTTTGTATTAGGACCCCCATATTTCGGTCATTTCGGTCGAATTTCGATTTCGATTGGATATCGATATTCGACAGAAATTCGACCGAATTTCGCTGAAATTTGAGGCCATGATTGCGGCACAGAGGAGGGGGCGGTGGAGGACCGTTACCAAAGGGATTGTCCGAATGATCTTCGACGATGCATAGGAGGGGGCGACGACGTGCCGGAGCTCAGGAGTCAGGGGAGTTGCAGTCGACGGAGCTCGCGAGGTTCCGTGCAAAGGTCGAAGGGTTTTAGAATTGGGGTTACTGTTCGATAGTAACCCCCAAATCCCTTTATTCGGGTATCTCGATATCCAGAATCTTTTTTTTGTTCGAAACTTTAATGCAAAAGTTGGCCGACTAGGCCGGTTAGTCGCCCACATAATCGGTCGACCTGACTATAGGCCGATTTGGCCTCGTCAAGTCGGCTACCCCATCTCGAGTTGGGTCGACTAGTCAGTCTAGTCGGCCAAGTTTTACAACATTGAATTTTCCCATCATAGTTTAGTAGCAAGCACCAACTTATTGTGAGGGATCCATCGAACCATTTTATGCATTGAGAGAACATGTCACTAGTGTTGGTCAGTCTCAAGTAGCGGAGTGCTGTAATAATAAATAAATGAGTTTCTTATGTCTACATTTCCAATGCGATTATGTAATTTCTGTTTTACCAACTCGTTATTTTGAGTTCTGGCCACAGCCTTTAAATTCTGAAGTGTAAATTTTGAAATTTCATTGTGCACTGCTAATATCATATTTTTTTTCTATCCGTTATGTTATACTTTAATCAGCTATATGCAACAATTAATTATATTGATATTCTCGGTCAGGTTGCTCATAAAGTTGGAGATCCTAACATTCCTCGTCCTTGGAGTAAGCACGCTGTTAAGAAGGCGGATCTTCCTAACACAAAATCCGGAGACAAAGGAAAGTTGAAATCTGGAACGTCACATTCGAAGACGCTAACTACTGCTAATGCTGTTGAACCAACTTCGAAAGCCAATGCAAAAAATGATCCTCAACTTCAGGAATTTCTTGCAGTTATGCAGTCGAGATCCAAATCTAAGATTTGGGCAAATGATATAGCGGGACCTTCTCTGGTTTGCCCAAGTGAATGTAATGGAAAAGGTTTATCTTTGTTAAAGGATAAAAAAATAGGGTTTGAAAATTCATCTGATACCAGAAAAGATGAAAGCGATTTTAAACACCAGATTGCAGAAAGTTCCGACATTAATGGTAGATGTGAATCTCCTACCACATCTTCTCAAGGAGTGATAAGAAGTGAGAATACATCTGATTTGGATTATTTCAGGAGTAGAGTTAAGAAAAATTGGTCAGATTCAGAAAGTGATGGTGATGACAGCGGATCAGATTATCAAGATGTTAAAGAGGCAGTTGATGCAGATCATGTGGCTCGTATGGAACATCATGGAACCCATGGAGGAAACCAACAAAATGAACATGCCATAAAGTCTATGCAGGAAAATTCCAATGAAGAAAATGTCTGTAATGATACTACTCCGTCCACTGGCAACGATGAGAGTGAACAAGCTGTTGATACTGGTCGTTTATTTGTTCGCAATCTTCCATACACCGCGAAGTATAGCTCTTGTTTTTTTAATGGACTGATGACTTTGTAGTTTAAAATTTCTCTTTACGCTATATTTATATTACACGCTCCAGTTTTCCCATGAAATTACTATCTGATTCTTACACACTAATTATGCAATTCAGTGAACATGAATTGCGAGAGCTCTTTAGCAAATTTGGTGCTATTGATGATGTTCATCTCGTAGTTGACAAAGACACAAAACAATCCAAGGGAATAGGCTATGTTCTCTACAAGCTCCCTGAATCTGCATCAAGGTAATAAAATTTGACTAGAAATTGGTATTTTCTTTTCTTTGTATGAATCTTCTGCAAAGTAGACCTGGCCCCACTTAATGTTTGAAAAGTTTATTGCCAATTTTTTATAGGGCATTTTCCAAGAATCATTGGGTCAAATAATTCTTATACTTTTCAAAAATACTTTAACTTCATGTTTGTTATTATAGTAATAACTAAGAGCTGACACCTTAGTAGAGAATGATTAATGTTACTAAAAATTTGCTGCCAACATACCTAAAATCTGTGGTTGCGTATCACTGAGCAAGGACAACGGATGCGGTACAAAATTTGCATACTATGACTAGAGTGGACAAGCCATCAAACCAAAAGCAGGATGCTATTCTGATACCCAGCCTACGCCCTAGGCGATGCATGGGACCGATGAATAAGTTCTGTAACTTGTCCTCCAAACATTGGTGGGACTCCTAAGCTAATGCATCCTACTATCCCAATCTTAGTTTCAAAAAGCTGTATGCAAGAAGGATGCTCAATAGAGGTCTCCTTCTCCTCCTCCCCTCCATTTAATTAGTCACTCTACCACAACACATCATTCACAGTTTTAATACCTATGCACCTGGACCCTCCTCGACAAAGCTTTCGCAAGCCCCATCACAACTCTACAGACGAACACCACTTTTCCATTCCATTGAATTAGTAGATTCTATTTTTAAAAATGTCAATGTGCTTCTCCACTTTATCGAGGAGTTTGGAAAATGACATGCAGTAAATAAATAACTATAGCAGAGAGAACTGACTTCATAGCAGGGATCGCCATATCGCGATATATCGTCGATATATCGGCGATATATCGGTATCGACAGGTCACCGATATATCGCCGATATGGACGATATCGGGTATCGATAGGAGAAAATGCCTAATGGATACCGGGTTTCGGCGATATGCGTCGATATATCGCCGATATATCGGCGATATATCGGTATCGACATTGTATCGAAACGATATCGATATCGATATTTCCTTCCTTGCTTCATAGCATGGAAGGAAATATCGACGATACATCGGCGATAACATGAGGCCGATATGGGCACCGATATGGCAATATATCCCGATTTCCAGGCATTTTCTTCATAAAGGCTCGCCGATGTGGACGATATTTTGTCGATATATCGTCAGTATATCGTCGAAATATCGTATCGATATGATATCGATACCAATACGGCCTTCCATGCTTCATAGCTCAAACCGATGTTTGAAAACCCTTTGAGGACCACCCATCGAACCTCCCTTCCCTTCTTCCCTCTTTAAAACGTGCGTCCACCTATTATATCTTAGTAGAAGTCCCCCTACTCAGTTGAAAAGGATGAAAGGAAAATTGTGTTGTTCCATTATAAACAACAAAAGCCCTGCGAAGGATGTCTAAGGGTGCCCAACATGGTATCATGATATGGGCCATCTGGACCGGGAGAAACGAGGCAATCTTCAAAAACCAGAGGTTTTATGTTGAAAACATCTTGTTCCATTGTAACGCTCTTCATAATCTCTGGCTATCTCGGTAATGTACTCTAAAACTTTTTAATGAAATATAGTGGCGGTGACCCCCCAAAATGGGGGCTCACTCGTTTCATACTAAAAAAAACATAGTATCATGATCACTAACTCTTTGCACAAAAAATAATATTGTCATCATACAAATGAATGGACAACAAAACAAAGATTTGTGAGCATAGAGAACCTTGACAAGGACACCCCCAAATTAGTTATATACATGCGTGGAACCATTATAAGTTTGCTAACCTCTTACTACTCATGTATCCAACATAGTTGGATGTGACTAACTATTCATCGTGATCATATATGTTTTTAGAGCTTGTAGACGGTTGCGAGGAAGAGATTATCATTAAAATGTTGCTATATTAGATGTGGTAGATTATATGAATGTTAACATGAGACCCCTTTCACCACTGTCTTATTGAGGCATGGTTTGTCGTACACTGTGCAAAATTAGCCCTAGAATACTTTTGGTGATAATTGAGAGATTGGACTACATATGTGTGGTGTTTGCGTCTATTTCCATAATGTTGAGACTCAACTTTGCAAAAATTGCAAGTTGGTATTCAATCGGCTCGTCCAGGTAATTGACTAAGGATTACTCGATTGTCGGAGGCTAAACATATTTAGTTAGATTTTAGTTGGTTTCGTATTTTTTTATTATTTTAAATACATAAATTATTTCTATTCATATATTGTATATTCACGTAGATTTGTATATTTTCTTTCCATCATACAACGATAATATCAATAAAGTCTTCTCCCATATGTGTCACATGATCAGCTCAATAATCAATCAAAGACTTGGGATTTATGAGAACTTAAAAAAATAAGGGTTGTTTTGTACCTACACGGCTTTGGCTTCACTTGAAATACTTATTTTTTATTTTTTAAGATTTATGGAACCCACGAGTTCTTCGAGTACAAGTATCGGCAAGATTTACAAACCTGCCATTTTTGCTCCTTTTGACCAAGAATTCATTACGTTATATTTAGATCAGAATTCTCAATTCTTAAAGGATTGCTAATTTTCTTCGCTTCTTAGTTTTGAAAGTCACTGGAGATACTATTATGAGGTAGTAGGTAGGGGTATTCTAATGATATTTGCTAAGAATGTCCAATCAGATCTATTTTGGGTCATTTCGGACTTAGATCCAAATAATTAAGGTTCTTCGAATAGTCTCCTTCTAACACTTTTTCGATTTTCTTTGCCATTTTTAATCAGTTGAACATATCAAATCTCATATATTTTAACTGGTGCATAAACAAACCTCCTTTGAAAATGGCCAAACCACCTCAAGCGGTTCTCTCTGATCTTATTTTTAAACCAACTTGACAACTTGTCCATAGTCTATTCTTGATTGTGACTAGTTAACTCGTCTATAATCAAAATAAAAAGGAAAGGACTAAAAGCTGAACCTTGATGCAGGCCGATTTTCATGTCAAAATAGTTGATTTTCCTAGATTGGATCCTTAAACAAGCTGAAACCTTATTATACATATATTTTGCAAGTTTAATGTACGTGACATGCAATTGTCTCTTTTCTAGACCTTTCTATAAGATCTCCCATGGAAATGAATTATAAACATTCTTTGAATCAATGAAAATAGTATAGAGGTTCTTTTTTTAGCTCTATAAATCTCTATTGCTTTCCTCAATAAGTGGGTAGCTTTAATAGTTGAGCGTACTGGCGTGAATTCGAATTGATTTTCTGTTACTTTGGAAAGTTGCCTTATCCTTCTTTCGATCTCACATTCCCAAAATTTCATAATATGACTCATCGGTTTGATATTTTTGTAGTTCAAACAATTTTGAATGTCTCCTTTATTCTTGTCGAGAGGCATCACGATGTTTTTCCTTGATTCTTTCGGCATTTTCTTGCTTTGCCAAATAACATTGATTAAATTTGTGAGCCAAGTCAAGCCACATTTACATAGAACTCTCCATACTTCTATAGGAATGTCATCAGGGGCTACACCTTTTCCAAGTTTCACAACCTTCAAACCTCCTCTACTTCCTTGCTTTGTATTCGTTTATAGCTTGTAAGATTTTGGTAACCTTCACTATTAGGTTCATAAAGTGATCTTTTTATCGACGTGTCCAATGAAAAGCTTATGGAATTACTACTGCAATTATTTTTTTATCCTTTTGAGTAACATGCACACATCCTCCGTCATCCTTAACGCATTTTACTCGAGTAAGATCTTTTTTTATAGGAAAAAAGTAGAGTCCTAATACGGGACCCACCTCAAGCACACATGCTTTAGTAAGATCTTTGGTCCATCTTTCTCGTGCTTTGTCAGATTGGATACTGGTAGTAGAGAAGATGGAATCAAAGTGGCAGGGTGGAAATCTGCATGTCTATCCAGAGGTGGTAGGCTAGTGTTACTGGAATCAGTGCTTTCTCTATCCCCATCTTCTTCCTCTCATTCAACCTCATGCCCATTGTTACGATATTTATGTTGTTTCGGTCTTTCTTCTTCTGTTATTTATTTCTATTGTATTGTTTACGTAATTTACCCACAGAGCTTATCAGAGCAACGGTCCTAGATCGGAGCCTGTGTCCTAGAATCTTTCCCCTACCAAAACCTTAACTATTCTCAGGCTCGTCGCCGCCACCACCATCAACAAGCCCCTTTTTGGCCTGCCGCTGCCGTACAACCCTCGTGCGAGCGCCACCTCCCTGCTTGTGGTGGGCACCGCTGTGACCTGCCACGTGATCACGTATGGGGCTCCTCGTGTCATTAGCCCCGTAGGGTTTCTTGTGTGATCACGCACCATCGCCTAACCCGGTGGTCGCCTCTCTTACCGTATCTAGTCGCTACTGCGCGGACTATCTCATCTTCATGCATGGTTTCCTTTTTGCGGATTCCTCCTTTGGGTATCTATGGTGTCACGTCAAGCCCTAGAATCATCCTAGCTTCCCTAGGGACTTTTCAAAGAATGGAAGAGGTTGTGGTATGAGTCTGCACCCGCAACCATCTTCCTGCATGTCAATGTAAACACCAATATCTCTTGTCTTCAACTAGTATTGAAGATAGTTGTCATGTCCGACAACAAAGTGGAAGTTCCATCCTTGGGTACCTTTAAAGGTCCAACACCCATTGTCAAAATGGATGGAACCAACTATGAACTGTGGGCTATGCAGTTCATGAGTTTGATGCAGTGTAATGGCAAGAAGCACATCCTCACGGTCGAGGAGCCACGTGACAAGACTGGGACGAATGCCTCGTGGGAGGCTGATGATGCATATGCTCGCGTATGGCTATCTGAGACTGTATCCACAAAGATAGCTAATGATATTTTGAGCAAGCTTACTGCAAAGGCAATGTAGACATTCTTGCCGCGACATATCCTTCGATAAAGAATGAGTCGAAGATACTACAGCTTCAGCACGATATCTTCACATCGAAGCAGAATGGTCGCCCTCTTCAAGCCCTCTTTACTTCTCTGAGGGGTATGTTTGAGAAGCTACATGGATACATACCCTTGACTGCTACACCAGAGCAGCTCAAGGCATACAAAGACTCTGATGACTGGAGTGTTTCTAACAACCCTGGATCCAGAGTATGATGCAACCCGTGCCTAGTTCCTCACAGATGCTACAATACCTCCAATAGAGGAGGCAAATCGTAAACTGAGTAGACTATCTATATCCTCCGGTAGTCCTTTCCAGTCCCAGACTTCTTCAGCTATAGCGGCATCACGTGGTAGAGGCAGTCATATACCATATCGTGGAAGGGGGAGCTCCAACCGTGGCAGAGGAGGGGGTGTTCGATCTCGTCAACAACGCACCTACTGCCATATGACAGGTCATTCCGAGGAAACATGCTATTCTAAGCATGGGTTTCCTACGTCAGCCAGAGTTGCAGAGCAGGCACAACAAGGTGGGACTCCTTTACAGGCACCTGATCAACGATTTGACGAACTTGTAGCATGACTGAGAGATCATGCCAGGCACATCTGTATCTAGTAGTTCTCCTTCAGGATCCTCAGAGGTTGCTGCCTCCACATCTGCGTCTACATTAGGTATAGACTATGCTTTTACTAGTTGCTACAGAGCAGACTTATCAGAATGTCATGGATTCCAGTGCATCCCATCATCTCTGTGGTGATAGAGGTTAGTTTCGTGTTTTTCGTCCTGTTCAGCCTGGACGATCAGTTGTGATAGCATATGGTACACATTCTCCCCAACACTGGTCAAGGGAGGTGCAACCGACTTCTACATTGAGACTTCCTAATGTTCTCAATGCTCTCGAATTTTCTATGAATTTATTATCAATTAGTCAAATCACTAGAGATTTACATTGTCGTGCCATATTTGTACCATATGCTTTTGTGTTTCAGGACATACTCATGAGAAGAGTGATTGGAACTGGCCGTGAGCAAGGGGGCCTTTACAGACTTGTGCAGTCTTCGTATGCTGGTGTCTCGTCTTCTCTACGCACTGGATCTGTTTCTCCGTACATGTGGCATCTGCGATTTGGTCATCTTCCTCTACAAAAGCTGGTCCATGTTCTTCCACGAATTTCTCCTCGCTCCACTTTCCAGTGCGAGGCCTGCCAGCTTGGGAAGCATCATTGGTCGTCTTTCCAGAGTCGTCATGGTCCAAGTAGTCAGTCTGTTTGAGTTGCTCCATTTTTATATTTGGGGTCCTAGTCGTGTCCTAGATCATCAGGGACACATTTTATCTTGTTGTACTTTATGCGTTTTCTAGGTTATCTTGGGTTTTTCTTCTTAAAAACAAGTCTGATGCTGATCCCGTTATTCCGTCTTTTCTTAATGAAATAAAGAACATTTTCTCTGCCAGAGTCATGTACATACGTTCTGATAATGCTCAAGAATTTTGCAGCTTTCAACTCTCTCAATTTCTTAAGTCTCATGGTATTATGCATCAGACATTATGTGCATATACTTCCCAACAGAATGGGGTGGTTGAAAGAAAACACCGCCATCTTTTCGATGTTACTGGAACCCTCTTGATTCAGAGTCGTGATCCTCATTCCTATCGGGGAGATGCGGCTCTAACTGCTTGCTATTTGGTGAATCGTATACCTTCTTCGATATTACGGGAGAAGATCCCGTTCTTGATCTCATTTCCGAGACGAATCTTTTCTTACTTACGCCTCGTGTCTTTGGGTCCGTTGCATTTGTTCATCAACTCTCTCCTGGTCTTGACAAGCTCTCTTCCAGAACTATCAAATGTGTGTTTGTTGGGTATTCTAAAACCCAAAAGAGATATCGTTGTTTTGATCCAGTTCGACGTAGGTATTATGTCAATGTTGATGTCACCTTCTTTTAGTCCATTTTGTATTTCTCTCCCACAGGTGACAGGCTTACTCCTTCAGAGGATGAAGAAGAGATCTATATGCCTCCTCCTCCACCATTACCATGTCCTATTCCACCATTACCATGTCCTATTCCACCATCACCACCACCACCACCACTACCGCCTCGGTTTTTTTCCATAGGTCTATCAGCGAAGACCCCGTGCTCATGTGCCTCCTCCATCTTCCAGCACGCCAAGGTATGTACTGAACATTTGAGTTCCTCTAATGGCAAGGGTGTTTTGCATGTACAGACTGAGGTACATGGTGCAGATATCGTCTTTACTACTCCTATTGATGATATGGATATGCTTATTGCACTTCGGCTGTAGAAACGCGCATGCACTATGCGCCTTATGGCTTCTCATGTTTCCTTGGAGTGCTTTTCCAAGGATTTTCAGCACTTTGTTGTGGGGTTGTCTGTTATAGAGATTCCATGGTCATATCAGGAGGCCATGCAGAGCAATCAGTGACGTTTGGCTATGGTGGAGGATATGGCGACTTTACAATCATGAGGTACGTGCAATGTTGTCCATGCTCCACCAGTTGCGTTTGTTGTTGGGAGCAAGTGAGTATTTACTGTGAAGCACCGGACGGATGGTACAATTGACAGATACAAGGCCAGGCTGGTTGCTCGTGGGTTCACCCAGACATATGGGATGGATTATCAGGACACCTTTTCTCCTGTCGCACGTCACTCTACTGTGCAGATTCCTATTGCGATTGCCGTGGTACGCGATTGGCCACTTTTCCAATTAGATGTGAAGAATGCTTTCTTGTATGGTGATTTGCAGGAAAAGGTTTACATGCAGCAACCACCTGGGTTTGCTGCTGAGGGGGAGTCCATTATGGTGTGCCATCTTCATAAGGCTATATATGGCCTTAAGCAGAGTCCGAGGGCTTGGTTTCAAAAGCTCTCAGAATTGATTGAACAGAAGGGATTTGCCATATCTACTGCAGATCATACTCTCTTTGTAAAGAGACACCAGAGATGTATTGTAGTCATCTTGGTTTATGTTGATGACATTGTTATCACTTTAGTGATGAACATGGCATTCAAGTAGCTAAGGATTTTCTTGGACAACAGTTTGTTACCAAGGACCTTGGTACGCTTCATTACTTCCTTGGACTGGAATTTGCACGAAATCAGAAGGGAATGGTTATGATACAAAGGAAGTACGCCACTGATCTTCTATTTGAGACTTGCATGACAGGATGTAGACCGGCTACTACCTTAATGGATCCTAATGCGAAGCTTTATGATGATGGATCTGAGGTGGACAAGAGATGATACAGAGAGCTGATAGGGAAATTACTGTATGTTACTATTATCAGACTTGACATATCTTTTGCTGTGAGTAGAGTAAGTCAGTTTATGGAGCAACCCAGGCAAGCGCACATGAAGGCAGTCTTCATGATCTTGAGGTATCTGAAGTCATCTCCAGGTGTAGGTCTTCTGTTTGGAAGAGATACGTCTCTCTCAGTTACAGGGTGTGCAGATGCAGATTATGCTGGATGTCCTAATGATAGGAAATCTACTTCATGCTTCATTGTATTTGTTGGTAGATCACTAGTCTCATGGAAGAGTAAGAAACAAACGGTTGTGGCTCGATCCAATGGAGAATCAAAATATAGGACAATGGCCCAAGGTATACTGAGATGATGTGGGTCAAATCTGTCTTGACCGATTTAACAATTGAAGTACCTCTTCCTATGCATCTTAAGTGCGATAATCAGGCGGCTTTGTTTATAGCTAATAATCCAGCATTTCACGGAAAGGACAAAACACATTGAGGTGAATTGTCATTATACTCGTGATTTGATCCAAAAAGGGGCTTATTTCAACATCTTATGTGGCGTCAGGTGATCATATCGCAGACATGTTTACCAAGGCCCTGGCTAGAGGTCCTTTTCATCTGTTATTCTAAGCTGAGCATGATGGATATATATGCTCCAGCTTGAGGGGGATTGTTACGATATTTATGTTGTTTCGATCTTTCTTCTTTTGTTATTTATTTATATTGCTCTGTTTATGTAATTTACCCATAGAGCTTTTCTCCTATATAAGAGAGCTCTAGGGTTAGATGGAATACAACTTTTCTTTCCCTTCAACACCTATCGGTGTCTGGAAGAATATGGAGAGCATTATGAGACATTTCTTCTGGTCCGCTTATGGGAAAACTAACGGGTTGCCGCTAGTGGATTGGGAGACTATTTCCTACTCGAAGGAAGATGGCGAGCTTAGTATACATAACTAGGCAATTAGATTGCATGTATCTGGGGCGACTACGACAATCTGGTGTACTCGCTCATCAGAAAGATTTATGGATCTAGCTCCTCTCTCGGTGTATGTGGTGACCTAAGGATGGCCTCGTCCCCTTTTTGGCATGGTATTTGCAGTGTGGTGCAGGAGATATGCCCGTTCCTAAGATCGGTTATGGGGGACGGTGCATGGTTTAAGTTCTGGATGGATGGCTGCAGTAAGAATGTGGTGCTTGGGGATAGATTTCCGCGATTAATGGCATTGGTTACTGATCTAAAATGTTCTATGGTGGATTTGTGGGATGGACATTCTTTCTTCCTCACTTTCGATCAGATCTCTGATCAAATGATGGGGGGGCTTCTGGCAATACTTACGGTGTTGGACGGGGTAGAGGGTCCTACCGAGGGCAGAGATAGTTGGAGCTGGTGCGATGAGAGATTTTCAGTTCGTTAGGCATATAGGGTGCTGAATGGTCCAGTGGTTTTCGACCCCGACAGGTGCATCATTGACTGCAGATGATTATGGAGTTGGAAGATTCCCACGTGGATAAAGGTTTTCCTGTGGTTATTTAGAAGATGGAGACTTCTCACGAATGACATACATGCACGACTTATCTAGGTTGTTGACCCATTGTGCTCTCGGTGTCGGTTGGAGGCAATGGAGACTGGCCACCTTTTCTTTGGATGCATGAGTTTGGCGGATGCATGGGATCTTTTGGGAAACTGGAGGATCTGCCATGCACATACTTCAAGCTTCTGGGACTCAATTGGTTAGAGTTGGTGGGGCACAAAAAGGGAAAGATTGGAGTGCATAGCTATGATTTGGGCAATCTGACTGGTAAGAAATGACATGGCTTTTTGACAGGATGTGTTCTATGATGCAAACATCGTGGCACATGCTAGGGCTTTGGTTGAGTTGTGGACTTGTAATTTTAATCAGGTGAATTTCCTATTTACATGCGTGCAATTATGGTTTGGTGATTAATGGCGAAGTTTTTGGGCACACACATATACGGTGGAAGCTCTTTTTACTTTCGAAAAATCTTTCTCTTACTTTGGTCAATTCGAATATATCCTTCTTATCCTTCCTAGAGTTAAGTTTTTTTGTACAAAACTTCATAGGCTTTTGGCTTAGGTTCACTCACAGCTTTTTTTGCTTCATTCTTTGCTATTTTGTAGCGTAGTTTTAATTGTACCACCATTATACATAGTTTTGAAGCAAGCTCTTTTGGTTTTAAGCTTCTCTTGCTCCCTTTCAGTCCACCACGAAGCCTCCTTTTGGCCTGAAACCCATCCTTTAGATGCGCCTAGTATCTCTTTGGCAACCCTTTAAACTTCTTTAGACTCCCCTAGCGTCTCTTGGGCTACCCTTCAGATACAAGATACTATTGATTCCCATATCTCGTTTGCACTTCCGTTGCATTTCTAAGATAATTCTAAAACCTTCTCCTTGAAGCTTGCTTGCTTTAATTGAATATTCCACCATCTAGTTTTATTGGTCTTTGGAACATTCCTTTTTTTCCAACCCTATTTGCATAATGAAATTAATGAGATAATTGAATTCAAATCAAACATTAAGCATTTTATATTAATTTTTCTTTAAAAAGGCAAAAAAGCATGTCAACTAATCGTTCTAGTCAACTGACCGAATATTGATTGAGTAGTTAATAGTCAGTTGGTCACTCCACTGACTCGACTAGTCAGGCAGACTAATAGGGCTAGTTGATAGATTTTTACAACTATGATAACAGTGTATAAAGAGTTCAACACCTCTTATATGAGAAAGCTAATGCAATTTTCGTCTCTTTGTTTTTTCTCTCATAGTTTCCTCTTGCTCTGAGAAAGCTAATGCAAATTCATATCAACTTCTTGTTCTTTAATTCCACATTCTATGTTTTGTATGTCCACATGGTATCTCAGTGAGTTTGTTGAGTTTGTTCTGTATTGTCTGACTTTCACGATGAGAAATGTGAAGTAAATTATGGTTCTCTTTATGCCTTTATGGAACCTTAGATGTCAAAGAAGGCACTAGTGGCCATGTCACTTATTCCAGGTTCATGTTGTTCAAATCTAGATGCGAGACTATGAGAGATAGAAAAACACTAGGCTACATGTAATTATAATAGGCAATGTTGATGGAATTGCCGACATGGGATCAAATTTCGGCGAAATTCGACCGAACTTCAATCGAATTTTGATTTCGGTGGGTGATCGAAATTCGATCGAAATGGCTGATGTCGACCGAAATTTGGGGTCCCCTATTCTAAAATAGACTGAGATGACTGAAATTTCGATTGAATGTTGGCTGAAATTCGGTCGAAATTTTGTTTTGACCACTTACCGAAATGGTGATCGAAATTGAAATTTGAGGCCTTGAGTGCCACTACGATTGATGTTGGAGTAGTTGATGCGATTGCGAGATGCATCTCGTGTCAGATGGCGATGTGATTCGTTGAAGATTGCATGTGATATGAAAAAAGGCTTTTGAGGAAGATCGATCAGACAAGAGCCGCCCAGGAGGTGCATCGTGAGGGCTGTGAATGCTATGGGAACATGGGTATATAGGGTTCGGTGTTTGCAAGCACCTGTTGATGCTGTTATGGTTCTTCAGAACTCTCGAATGTTATTTGCAATGAAAAAACACAGAGCAATGTAAAGATCGTTGACTCCAGTTGATGGATATTGCTTGCTCATTGTTGGAGTATATGCGTCGTTTGTATAGATGGGTAGGATCCATTTACCACAGCCAGTGTTTAGTCCCACTTCTACCAGTGGTGGGTCTTGGAGGGTGTGTGGAGACTATATAAGAAACCCAAATCTCCTGTATCAGCTGAGAAAGTGTAATGCAACATGTGACCCTTTGAGGCCTTCTTTAGTAGTTTCATCCCGCTCCTTGGGGAGTAGACATAAAATCCTGTGTTCTTCATTGTTCATTATTTTTTATTTCTACTACACTTCTACATTCAAGTTTTCTAACATGGTATCAGAGCGGGTTCCATTCTTGAGGAATTAATTTTTGTTTTTGATTTAGTTGAGATTCGGTTCTTGGTTTTTCTTGAAAATTCATTCTTGAAGATTATTATTGTTTGTTCAAGATCAAGAGGAGAGTTCTAGGGTTTTGTTCTTAAACCCTAACTCTACGTCAAAGCGCATGTTCTGATTGGTTCATTTTCAATAATCCTTTCATGTAGGCTTTCTGAAGAAACCTTACCCTTGTCAAGCTCAAGGGAAACTAGAACCCTAGAGTATGCACATGAGGTATTGAGCTTTATAGGGGCTCTTAAATTGAAGAAAAGAATTGGAGACTGGAAAGCTTCGACCCAATTGAGACGTGTTTCGAAGAAAAAAAGGAGAGGCTCCAAGGCCCAATTGTGCCGTGCATGTTTTGGAAAAGAGAGTATTTTAAAAAAGGTGCATATAAAAAACCCATATGTGACAAAAAAAGAAGAAAGGAAAAACCGGAAAAAAATGACGATGAATGGATTATATAAAAAAATACGATGACAATTAAAAAATGAAATAAAATAAACCAAAAAATGATTTTAAAGAAAATAATTAGAAAAACCGAAGGAAAAAATGGAGACGGTTTATGTGATTTGTGTTTTCCCCACCATCTTATCTTCTCCCAACTTTGTCGATGCCATTTTCTGACAAGTATGGGAGAAATGAGGACTATTGTGTGGAGTTACATGTTGGATTCTTCATATTCTAGACCAGCCATTTTTTTTGACTCTACAGTTATACAGATGTTCAGACTCGACGATCAGATTCCGAGTCTTCAGTCAGATATGCACATGTTTGCCATCACGAGTTTTGTAGTCCCCATCTTTTGTTTTTGGTCTCAGTGTTTTTATGTGATCCATAGGGACTCCGGAATAGAGATCCCACTCCCTATGCCATGTGGGTTAGGGTTTTCATGTAGTTTCATAGGGTTCCAGAGTAGAGATCCCATTCTTTGAGTCAATATGGGAGAGACCGAGTTCTCCGACGAAGATACTTTTCAGACTCTGTTCTCCAGCGGCCATGGACTCCAACGAGGATGTCTCCACAGCTTTTTCAGTTTGGCTCTTTCAGAGATGGAGTAGTTGTCCACATGTTGTGGTGAACCAGAGTACTCCGACGAGGAGACTCTCTTTCAGTTGCAGTGACTCTGACATGTGCAGTACAGAGCACATGCTCTTCGACGAGGAGATTCAGTTTGACTCACAATCCAGCCCGTTTGTTCCTCCTCACCTGCACGACATGAGAAGCAACGTCCTTGACAACAACCGACAGTTGTGCTTGTGTTGAGTTGATATTGTCTGTAGTGTCTTGTATTATGAGTTTGAATGATTTCTTTTTGTTTGTCCAAGCTAAGCATTGCATGCTGCAGCTTGAGGGGGAGTGTTGGAGTATATGCGCCTTTTGTTTAGATGGGTAAATGGATCCCTCCAGGATCCATTACTACATCCAGTGTGTCCTACATCTACCAATGGTGGGACGTGGAGGCTCTGTGGAGCCTATATAAGAAGCCCCAGACCTTCTATATCAGATGAGAAAGTGCAATGCAACATATAGCCCTTTGAGACCTTCTCTCGTTATTTCGTCTTGCTCCGTAGAGAGTAGGGTTCCACATAAAATCCCACGTTCTTCATTATTCATTATTCTTTATTTCTGATGCGCTTTTGCATTCGAGTTTTCTAACATTCATGATGTGCTCCTTGGTGGAGCCCTAAGTCTAGTAATTAGGATGGAAGAAGGGCAGTGGTCCATGTTTGGTTTGTTGGTCATTCATTTTTTTCCTTAGCCAGGTACAAGAGACCACAAGAAAAAAATAAAATGAAAAAGTAAAACAAATAAAACAAGGGATAATTACACCCATAACCCTGAGTAATTTCGCAATAACATTCATGACCCTGCATAATCGCGAATTACTCGGGAAACCCTGAGTAATGCTTAACTCTTACATGACATAACCCTGTGTTATGTTCCGCTTGAGTTGGCCGTTATATTTGACGGTTTCTCTTATAAAAAGACAAAATTGCCCTCAATACTCTTTCTTATTTGCAAATCATGGGGTTGCTGGACTGCGGCGTTCATCGCGAACATGGCGGCTGCAAACCTCCTTGTGGCAATCACATCAGAGCGACCGGAACTTCCCGGTGGAGCGGTGAGAAGGGGCTGACGGAGGTCGGCAGTTTGGAGGCGACGAGGTCGGGTCGGAGTGCTACGTGGCTTTGCGGATCGATGGGGCTTCCTAGAGGAGGGGGCCAACCGTCAACCAAGGTGGTGATGGAGTTCGGTCGCTTGACGACGACGCTGTCCGAGAAGGGAGGGGTGTTTCGCGCATAGCGTCGACGAGGCGGTCGCGCGGAAAGTGCTGGCGGGCGGTCGAGGGAGGGCGATCGGGCTGAGCTCGCTACTCGCAGAAGGGGAAGAGGAGGTGGTCAACGGCGCGGGGAGGAGGAAGAGGGCAGGAACTGGAGGAGGGCGAGTGGTCTGCTCACGAGAGGGGGTCGACAACGCGAGGGGAGGACGATTTCCGAAATTTCCGTAGACCATCTCATACCCTCTCTGCTACCCTTCGTCATTTTCCCCCTAATCATTCTGTATTGGAATCTCAATTTCATCTCATCATATTCCTCCACTTTGTCTGAAGATCAACGATCATCCATTCCATTTCCACTTCTCTCATCATTCAGCCGAGATTTTCTATTTCTCGAGCCTCAATACTATTGCAAATAGATCGTTCGTAGGCGAGAACCTTCATCGATCGCGGAGTGAATAGTCTGCGACTGGAGCCAAAATCGGAGCATCGAATCACACCTTCTGCAATAGCAAGTTCTGAACATCACATTTGAGCGAGGTGCTGCGATTGAAGCGCATGGAGAACCGAAATTCGAAACATCCGCATCGCTGCGAACAACTTCAACCGGTCAATCCATCCATTGGAACCGACTTCAACCTCGAGTCTCTGTTTATACATGCAGATATTGTTCTGATCATCGAATTACCTCTGGAAATCAAATCCAGTGAAGCATTATATAGAGGGAACGATCGGGAGCGACACGAACATTTAGAATTTCATCGTCAACTCCATATGAGAATCAATCGAGAGGAGGTGGGTTCTGCAGTTGCAGGAGACCAAGGGGGTACAGCTCGGTTGACGCGGGGGGCGGGGGAGGGAGGTGGGTTCTGCAGGTCTGGCAACCCACCGGGGGGGGGGGCTGTGCAGGTCAGGGCGGGGAAGGGAGGTGGGGTTCTGCCGACCGGAGAGGGCGGGCTTCGGAGTGGGTGGCTGCCGGAGGAGGAAGAAGGGAAGGGAGGAGGTAGAAGGTTTCTATTTTTTTTTAAATTTAGCAGCCGTTGGATAGGTTAGAGGTTAGATTAACCCAATACTATGGTTGGGTTAAGGAGAAAACTAACGGAGGGTTATGAGTGTAAGACGGAATCATTACTCAGGGTTTCTCGTGTAATTCGCGATTATGCAGGGTTATGATTAAGATTGAGGAATTACTCAGGGTTATGGGTGTAATTATCCCATAAAACAATAACTATACAAAAATGGAGAAGCTGTTGTAAAGTGAAACAAAGAGAGAAAAAAACAAAGAGAGAAAAAATAATTTTTTTCAAAGCCTTTTATGGGCTTTGAACCGGTTTCATTTTTTATCTGAAATGTTTTCAACCTAATAAATTTTGTTGGAAGAAATAGAATCATTATTTATTCCTGTAACCTTAGGCTCTCTTATATAGGGGAGAGACGTATGGGTAAATTACATAAGATAAAATGAAATAAAATAACATAAAAGACACATTGAATGCTGAAATATCTCAACACTCCCCCTCAAGATGGAGCATAGATGTCAATCATGCTCAGCTTGGACGAACACTTCTGAAATGCCCCCCTGAGTAATGCCTTGGTGAAGATATCTGCTGTCTGCTCTCCTGAACTAACATGAGAAGTGGAAATCAGACCCTTCCGAATCATATCCCTCGTGCATAGATGTCAAGGCGCGCGCCTAGGCGTCTAGGCGCCCCAGGTCTTGCGCCTAGAAAGAGCGCCTTAGTTTTATTGAAAATGGCGCGCCTTGTGTCTACGCCTTGGGTCGCCTGGGCGCCTTGGCGCGCCTGGGCGCCTAGGCGACTATTATTTTATGTGTTCTACACATATATCACATTTTGAAAATGCGATATACATAGCGCATTTACAAAATGCGATATACATAGCGCATTTTGAAAATGCAATATACATGTCGCATTTTTGAAATGCGATATATATATATATAAATAAAAAAATGATGTCGTATTTGAGACATGCGACATCCATTTGCTTTAAATAACTATATGTCGCATGTCTCAAATGCGATACGTAATACAAACTTTGGAAAACGCCTAGGCGCGCCTAGGCGCGCCTAAGCGCACCTAGGCGCCCAGGTGTAACACCTTGTCGCCTTGCCTCCTTAATAACCATGCCCTCGTGTAATGGCAATCTACCTCAATATGCTTCGTCCTCTCATGGAACACGGGGTTATTGGCAATAAAAAGAGCCGCTTGATTGTCACATTGGAGGTGCATAGGAAGTGGCATCTATGGTTAGGTCTTTAAGAATAGATCTGACCCACATCATCTCTGTCGTAGCTTGTGCCATAGCCATGTATTCTGACTCAGCACTAGATCTGGCAAACACCGTCTGCTTCTTACTTTTTCATAGACCTGGCTAATGGCCGGGGGCCTGCCCGCCCAGCCCGCTCATGGGCCGAGCTTGGGCCAATAATTTTTAGGAATGGGTCGGCCCGACCCGCTCTTTGGCCCATCCGTCAACTGGGCGGGCCGTGGAAATGTGCCATGAAACCCGGCCCGGCCCGTACATATAAAAATATAATTTAAAAATTATATTTTAGATACATTCAATATAATATACTTCAAGTTTTTGTTTTACATTATCAATATTACATCTTAATTGATAGCTTGGAAGCACACGGGGGCTGATGCGAGAATGATAGCTATTCTGTAGAGATGATTGTGCACTCTACTCCAAGTCATTCGGCTTTTACATGTAATAAATTTTAGTAGAGCGTTCAATTCGTATTGATCTGCAGATGAAATTCTGGATTCACCTTAATTCAACTATTGTTCTCTTCAATGCTTCCAAGATTCTCCAACGACTTTTTTATGTTTTGGTAGTTAAACACCTTAATGGAATGTTGCAGATAAGTCACCAATCTCTGAACACTGGAACTTTTCACCATCACTGGAATTCAACATAAAATATATGAAATAATTAACAAGGATCTTCTCTTTTTGAATGTATGGTGTATGTTGAATCAATCCACCCTGGGATGTTTTAATCCTATGGAAATCTTCACGATGATGAAAAAACAGACATTATCTTCGATATGTACTGTAGCATTTCTGACTTGTTTGAAGTTAATATATTAGTCTTGAATTTCACTTCATGAAATGTTGCTTGGCGCCTTGCGCTTGTGCCTCTCTCCATAATCTATACCTCACACCAAGTTTGTCATATGGTGCAGACCAGTTCCAAACATTTACACCGCTATTCATCCGCTCCTGTTGTCCAAGAACAAGGCGCAGATCTTCGTTCAAAACATGAGAATGGAAGCGAACATGGTCAGTTCCATAAATAAAATCTACTGGTTTTTCGTTAGTTAAAATTAATAAAAAATACTTTACATTCGGCCCAAACCCGGGTCGGGTTTAGGCCTTGAAGTATGTCCCATGGACCGGGCCAGGCCTTGGACAGGGGGTTTTAGAACCCCGGCCCGTTCGGCCTGGCCCGGTCTGCACTTTGGCCAGGTCTACTTTTCCATGAAATCAGGGAATTTCGTATAAACACATCAAAACCTGAGGTAGACTTTCTATCCTTCGGACATCCAGCATAATCTTCATCCGCACATGCTGTAACTGATAGAGATATACCATTGCTGAAAAGAAGTCCTGTACCAGGTGAAGTCTTCAGGTATCTTAGAATCATATGGACTGCATCCATATGTGCCTGTCTGGCCTGCTCCATAAACTGACTAACTTTGGTCATAATAAATGATATATCAGGCCTTGTGATAGTCACATATAGTAGCTTGCCAACAAGCTCCCTGTACCTCCTCTTGTCGATCTCCTCAGTGTCATCATCATAATCATATAGCTTCATGCTCGGGTCAATAGGAGTAGTGGCAGGTCTGCGATCTGCCATGCTTGTCTCTGAAAGAAGATCTACACCATACTTCCTCTGAGTCATCACAAGACCTCTCTGGTTCCGTGCAAACTCCAACCCAAGGATCTTAACACGGGACCGTTGCGCCACGCTATTTGTTGATGTCTCTTCGACGGAGTGCGTTCTCTGCGGCTGCAACGTGGAATCCTTAGACCACCTTTTCTTCATGTGCCCGGCTTACTACTGTCGTCTGGGAGGAGGCAAGAATATCTTCGATCAACACCTCGAACTCAGTCGGTTTTTGGGACTCTCTGAGGTCCAGCAAAAACAGGGCGCGCAGAGACTTCGTGGGCCTTTTTGCTTGCATTTGGGCGATTTGGCTGGGGCGTAACGCAACAATTTTTAGGGGCCAAAGATTTTACAAGGAGAATGTTTTGGCTCATGCAGCTCTGCTAACTTGTGATTGGTCGTTGGTGTAGCTCGCGTCTTTTGTTTTTGTTGGGATCTTCTCGATCCCCTTTCTCTCCCTTCTTTCTTCCTCACTGTACCTCTTTCTCTCTTGTTCACCGTTATTTTAATAAAGCTTTTGGGGCGAACACTATGCCGTGTCTTCCCCGAACCGTTGGATTTCAAAAAAAAACTCCAACCCAAGGAAGTAACGTAAATGTCCAAGATCCTTGGTCACAAACTGCAGACCTAAGAAGTTCTTGGCACCCTGAATGCCCCTGCTTGTCATCTCCTGTAACAATAATATCATCAACATACACAAGAATGACAACAGTACCACTATGAGTCATCTGTACAAACAAAGAGTGGTCGTCAGTCGATCGCACAAACCCCTACTGCTCTATCAAGTCCGAGAGCTTCTGGAACCATGCTCTTGGACTCTGCTTAAGGCCATAAATTGCCTTGTGAATCCTGCACACCTTCTGGCTCTCCCCCTCAGCAGTAAACCCCGGTGGCTGCTGCATGTAGACCTTTTTCTATAGATCACCATAGAGGAAGGCATTCTTCACATCAAGTTGGTATAGGGACCAATATCTCGCCACAACAACTGACAGTAGAATCCACAGAGTAGAGTGTCTAGCCACTGGAGAGAAAGTATCCTGATAGTCCACCCCATATGTCTGGGTGAACCCACGTGCCACAAGTCTCGCCTTATAGCGATCTATACTACCGTCCTCACGATGTTTCACAGTGAACACCCACTTGCATCCCATAACTGACGCATCAACTGGAGCCGTCACCACACTCCCCGTACCACGTGACTGTAACGCAACCATCCCCTCTTCTGTAACCAAGCGCCAACGGCTATCCTGCAATGCCTCCTCTTAATTTCGTGGAATTTCCACGGCAGATAGAGCTACTGCAAATATCTGAAAATCCCCTGTTAGTTGATGAAAATCCCCTGCTAGGGGATTGGAAGCACAAGATCTCTTATGCTTTTGAACTGCAATAGGAATATCCAGATCAGAGGGGACATCTTCCATCTGTGCTGTAATTTCCTGTAATGAGTCCTGCATAGATACACCTCCAGACCCATCATTAGATGCTATGTTATCAAAACAAACCCGAGGCTCCGTGGAAGATGGCTGATGACCATAAGCAGAAGTAGACCGACGAGTGTAGAACTTAGGAAGGAGTGGAGCAGGTGGCGCAAACGACCGGGTAGTAGGAGGCGGTGGAGGAGGTGGAGATGGTGATACAACATGCATGGGAGGAGGTGGCATATAAACAGCTTCCTCTATGTTCAATGAAGCCAACCTATTACCCGCAGGAGAGAAGTACATCACCAACTAAAAAAACGTGACATCAACATTGATATAATATTTTCTGCGTAGAGGATCATAACACCGATACCCTTTCTGAGTCATGGCGTATCGAACAAACACACATTTAATAGCTCGAGGAGCAATCTTGTCAAGTCGAGGAGTCAACCGGTGAACAAAAGCGACAGACCCAAACACACAAGGGGTGAATGAGAATAACTCCTTCTCAGGAAAGGCAACAGAGAAAGGAATTTTCTCACCCAAGACAGATGATGGCATACGATTCACTAGGTAACATGTTGTGAGAACTGCATCACCCCAAAATGAGTGCGGTGCACGACTCTGAATGAGAAGAGTTCGAGTAATGTCCAGAAGATGACGATGCTTTCTGTCAGCAACACCATTTTGCTGAGAGGTGTAAGGGCAAGATGTTTGATGAATAATCTCTCTGGATGAAAGGAAATGATATATATCACGAGTACAAAACTCCAATGCATTATCAGTTCGATCAAACTTCACAGTGGTAGAGAAAACATTTTTGACTTCATTAATAAAATTTTTGATCACGTTCTCTACTTCAAATTTATTTTTCAAAAGAAATACCCATGAAAAATGTGAAAAATCATCTACGGCTAAAAGATAGAATCTGTCCCTGGTGATTAGGTACACGACTTGGACCCCATATGTCAACATGAAACAACTCAATAGAGGAGTTACTGCTCCGACTCTGATGACTGGGAAAGGCAGATCGATGATGCTTTCCCAACTGACAAACTTCGCAGTGAAAGGAAGAAGTAGGTGAAATCTGCGGTAACATATAACACATTTTCTGAAGAGTAAGGTGACCAAACCAGAGGTGCCAGGCATGGAAGGCCGTATCCCGATATATCGACGATATATCAGTATCGACATGTCACTGATATATCGCCGATATGTCCGATATCGGGTATCGACACGCAAAAAAGGCGAGCTAAATCCCGATGTCGGCGATATGGCGTCGATATATCGCCGATATATCGGCGATATATCGGTATCGACATGGTACCGATATCGATACCAATATCGATATGTCCTTCCATAGTGCCGTAAGAATGTCATGAAAAACAAGAGTCGATGAGTAAAAAATAGCACGATAGTGCAAATCCTTGGTAATCTGACTAATAGAAAGCAAAATTTGTAGAGAAATCTGGAGCATGTAACACATTCTGCAGACGCATCGACGGTGTCAAGGTAATCTCTCCATATCCTCTAATCAGGGAGTGTCTCCCATCAGCTATCACAATTGTTCGTCCTGGCTTAACTTGTCTATATGACGTAAGCTGATGTCTGTCTCCACATAGATGATGTGTCGCACTTGAGTCCATAATCCACTCTGAAATATCATCCATGACATGATGTAAAAGCATAAGTACCTGAGATGCTGGCAACAACAGGTACTGGCAGAGGCTGAGGCTGTCACATCTGACTGATCTCCTTGATTATGATGCGGAAGGAGGTATAATATCCCTCAGTCTGGCTACGGGGTGATCAAACCTCTGATCTAGAGTAGAAGCAGCAGGAGACTCAATCTGTTCTGCAACACGGACTGAAGCTGGGAACCCATGCTTGGAATAACATGTGTCCTCGGTATGGCCTGGACGGTGACAAAAAGTGCAGGGATGACGAGTGTGATCTCCTCTACCACGAGGTCCGCGTCCACGAAGAGTAGAATGACCTCCTCTTCCTCGAGAGGCTGTCATGGCCAATGAAGTCTGATTATAGACACTGGAAGGAACAATAATCCTGCTGATCCTGCGGAATGCTTCCTCCATGGGTGGAATGGTGGTATCTGCTAGGATCGGAGATCGAGCAGCATCATATTCAGGGTCTAGTGCTGCTAGGATTACCCCTACCATGGTAGCATTTCTGTAGGTCTTCTGTTGCTCTGGAGTTGCCATCAGAGGCATGAAACTGTGAAGCTTCTCAATCATGTCACGCAAAGATGTATACAACGAATGCAAAGGACGCATGTTCTGCTTGATAGTGAATATATCATGTTGGAGTTGGAGGATCTTTGTCTCATGCCTTAGGAGTGGGCTGATGTAACACATCATTGGCGATCTCAATCATCAATGTTCCGGAAATCCAAACTTTGGCATATGCATCGTTCGCCTCCCATGAGGCGTTTACCCCAGTCTTTTCCACCGGTTCTTCCTCGGTAAGAATGTGTTTCTTACCATTCGATTTCATAAGGCTCATGAACTGCATAACCCGTAGCTCATATAGTTTGTCTCGTCCATTTTCACAATAGGCGTTGGACCTCTGAATGTACATGTGGTGGGTACATCAACTTTGTTCTCCGACATCTTGCCAAATGTAGAAGACTAGGGTTTTGTAGACCACAGATGAACGTCTACACAAACATACGTAGATTTGAGTGCATATGTAGACTTATGCCCTCAAATCCATTGATGAGAAGGACCGAACGATGCCTGGTGCTTGAAGAAGGGGCACGCAGAGGAGCCACGCGCGAAGGTTGGCGCCCTAGGATGGACGCGCGTCTACGTGCAAGGCCGTGTCCATAGAAGCGCACTGGTCAGTGCGCGTGAAGGCGCACGGGGAGGGGGCGGCTGGCGTAGAGCCGTGCGACTCGTGGGGTGACATGCGGTGGGTTGAGGCGCGCGAGGCGGCAACGCTCGAGAAGATGGGGCCATCGGCGCCCGAGGAGAGAGGTGGCGACTGTGAGGTAGCGGTGCTCGAGGAGATGGGGCCGGCGGCGTGCGTGTGGGGCACGAGGTAGGGTTAGGGTTTTTGGGCACGAGAACTCCGGTCTAGGACTGCCGCTCTGATACCATGTTGGAAGAAATAGAATCGTTGTTTATTCCTGTAACTCTAGGCTCTCTTATATAGGGGAGAGACCTATGGGTAATTACATAAGATAGACAAAAGGAAATAAAATAATATAAAAGATACATGGAATGCTGAAATATCTCAACAGTTTTGGCCCACAGTTTGTTGGATTTAAAGAAATAAAGATGAGTTATTGAAACGAGAAAAAAAATGAAAGTTGTGATGGGATTACACTAAAACGATAATAGTTTGTAAGATGAGATAGGGTGACAATCACTAGCTATTAGGAATATTGATCTCTTCATGTATAAAGGTAAGGTATGTGTATGGTCCTCTGGGATCTGATTCTAATGCTTGTAATTTGAGATACCTGAATTTTTCTCAAACAAAAGGTCCTCTGTGTTAGTAAGGGTCCGAAAATGGAGTGTTTGAAGAATTTCCACAAAGAGACTATATTGGGTTCATTAGTGATTGAATGCCTGTTACCAGTTCTTGCGCATTTAAGCATTTTACTTTCCATGAAGAAGCAAAAATTAGATTGATTTTGTTTGATTCTAGTGTAACTGTGTAAGTTTGACAGCACAAAGCTGTGGCTTGGTCTGTGGCAGTGGCAGTGATGTTGTGAGCCAGATCTTTATACTGGCATGTCCTTAATAATGACCTCATGGATACATTTAATGCCTGTGGACTATCTGTGCAGCAAGTACTATAGTTTTAAATGTCAAAACCGGTGATATTTTGCTAGTCTGAAAAAGGGCTTGTTGAGGAGATTGGCTATCGTCAACGAGGCTTTTCTTCTTAAATGGGTCTCTCGTCTCTGTGGGCCGGAGGATAATTTGTTGCTTAACTTCTTAAGGATGGTTGTTGGTTTTGACCGTCGGCTAGTGCTGGATTCGGATGGCTGCTTTTTGGCTTCCTCCTCTCACTTCTCGCGTGCTATTGGTCTCTGCTCTGGCCAGCAACCGTGGTCGTTTTGTCATGAAGTTGGGCGATGGCTCCCTCACTCATTTTTGGGGCGATGATTGGACCGGTAGGGGGCCTCTTAAGGATAATTTCCCTCGGTTGTTCGCGTTGGCTGCTGACCCGGACGCGAGGGTAGCTTCTTATTGGGATGGTGCTGCTTGGGGGCCTTCCTTTGTGGCCAACCTTTCTGATCAACGGCAACTTGAGTTTATGGCCCTTCTGGAGATTCTGGCGGTCTCGCCCTCGCCTTCGGTGGGCCGTGATCACCTTTGCTGGAAGGATGGCCCTTTCTCTGTTCGTGCTGCTTACAGGGCCCTTCTCCCGGCCTTGGTTGGGGTGATGATTTGCTAATCCGGGATTGCCAATTCTTTTGGGGTCTCCGGGTTCCTGAGCGGATTGGCATCTTCCTCTGGTTATTCCGTCGTGGGCGTCTACTCACTCGTATCAGGTGTGCCGCTATCTTCCCTTCAGCTGTGCCTACTTGTGGTCTGTGCAACCTGGAGGATGAGACTATCGACCACCTATTCTTTGGTTGCGGCTCTTCGCGTGCCATTTGGGTGGATCTGCCTTGGCTTGACGTTACGGACGCCGCTTCATTCTGCGACTGCTTGGTTCGCTCGAGGGCTAGATGTAGGGTCGACATTCTCTCTGCTATCGCTCGGCTGTGGTGCATTTGGACTTCTAGGAATGAGGCGCTGTTTTCTGGTCAGAGATTCTATTTGGAAAATGTCCTAATTTCTGCTTCTCGGTTGGTCCGTGACTGGTCAGTTGTTTAATTGTTATTTTGTGTTTTGTCGGGGCATTGGTTTGGAGGTCCAGTCCGACTATGGTCACGCTCTTTTATTTCCCTTCTACCATTTGTATTCTCCCACTGTAAGTCTCTTTCTTTCCTTTATTTTCTATTAATAAATTTGGGGTGGGCACCGTCGAGTGCGCCCCCCCGTTTTTGGAGTTTCAAAAAAAGCCTCCCAATTCAAGTGAGAGAAAAACATAATGCCACTCGAAATAGACATTGAATCCGGGAGATGCAGTGACCTGAGCTCCATGTGACTCCACTTGCTAGTCGCCACCAAAATAAATCTTATAAGTCCCCAATTTCAGTCAATGCACCTCTTTGAAGGTCAATAAACCAAACCTAAAATTTGAGTTCTATGAAAGATACCACGCAATCTCCACATCCTTCGTAATCATCGTCTGCATTTTCCATGAGGACTGTACCTCCATCGCTGATAATTTTCATTGGTGCTTTGTCTCACTGCCATCGGATCCCGGAGAAGACCACCATCATCAAGCATGAGTTCAAGCCCAACCGCAAAAAATGTATAGCCCACACGTTAAATCAACTACAATGGCACCCCAGCTCGCAACAAGGTTTTAAATCTCGATTTTGATTTCGTTTTGAGATGACAAAAAATGAAACAATTTCGAAATTTCGACAAATTTTCGTTGAAATTTCGACGAAATTTCAACAATTTCGATCAAAATCAGCCTAGATTTGTGAATGAAGGATCCTTATCGAGATTTTGATTTTGGTTTCGGTGGAGTGTCGAAACCGAAAATTCAGCGAAATTTTCTGAAATGTGAAACACTGCCTCGCAACCCCTTCATCGCCACCAACACCTTCATCAACTCGTCAAGCCTTTAGCCACCCTGCAGAAATGCCTCACCCTCCCCCAATCGTAACCACTGTCATTCGAGCTGCCGACAAGTCCCTAAATATCAAGGTCAACCCCTTGACAGAAATATACCAACGAGGTCTAACCTCCATATCCCCATCATGAAACAAAGGTATCCACCACCTCATCGATGCAAGGAAAGCACCCCACTACTACCAAGGATCGACCCGACCACCTCCTCTATATCGCGCACAAAACATGGAGTTATTCAAATTCCATCTTCCACACATCTTCCCCATCTCACGTACACAACAAATCCAGCAACATGCGATGGTCCTCAATGACACTTCTGCCATCAAAACCCACTTAATGGTGTTGTGGTCCAAAAGCAAGTTTCCTCTGTTGAATCCCTCGAAGACTTCGAAGCATATTTGCTCCTCTGATGGTCCGGTAATTGATGAAGGAAGTAAATCGCTTCATCTGCCTGACAAATCCAAGCAATGTGACAATCTAACCAAGTAGCACTAAACCTTGCATCCACTTTGTTGAGGCCTAACATCGAGTCACCACAAACATTACTTAGACCATTGGTACTCTTCGTCATCGGACCAAGCCTTTGTGGAGACTTCGGAGCCATCCATCACTAGTGTTTCCTTCTTCGCCCCCCTTTTTGAAGCTCAGATTGGAGATGTATGTTTGATCTTCCATATAGTGATATCATTGTTAATGCCGTGCCAATCAACCTCAATGTACTTTTTATGCAAACAACATGCACCTAATTATCCACACAATTATTAATCAATAACTCATGGATCAGAGATGAAACTTATGAATCAATTTATAAGGTTAGTAACGATAATGGAGTATATGAATTTCACTAAAAACATAATTGGAAAGGAAAATATGATAAAATAATTCTGCTTCAATTTTGATTCTTGTAGAACATTTTGTCTATTATCCACAACAAGCATGCCGACCAAAATGATTAATATTAACAAAACTAATGGATTGACTCAAAAAATAAAGCTAATAGTGAATAATGTCCCAACGCTTCATAAACCCGGTACTTATTGTATAACTCCACAATAAAAAAATGACAAAGCACTACCTTGATTCTTGCTCAAATCAATGTTGAAAGATTCAATGATTTTTTACGCTATCTATCTGTCGGACTATCTAGTGCAAGCCCTACAAGGGAGGATTTGAACCCTGATCTTTTGGGTGGTAGACTTCCCACACTACCACTAGACCATTCAAGTGGGTAGAAATGCCAAGTTAGGGAGGGATGCTTTCCTTACCCACAACACCTTGGAAAGATGACGTGCAATTTTTCTTCTTTGATCGGGTCACGGGAGGCAGCTGTGGGCAGTTCGATTACTTCATTGACCTTGTATTGGGGAGATAGTAATGAGGTAGTAGCAATGATGGTGGTGTCGAGGAGGTGATAACACTGATGGCATGAGGTAGAGAAACAAGTGATAGTGGCACATGGAGAAGGAAGGGAATTGTGGTGATGTCAGAGGTGTGAGGAGATTGGTAACAATGGCTATGACATTGAAGGCATATCGCGATATATCGACGATATACCATTATCGACTGGTGACTAATATATCGCCGATATGGTCGATATTTGTCCTTGGAAGGCTATTTTCTTTACAAAATCGGTTCGATATTGGTGATATGGCGTCGATATATCGTATTGACACGATACCGATACCGTTATTACCTACATTGTGAAAATGATTGCATATTATGGAGATGGAGAGAGAGAGAGGGTCAGCAAGAGAGGGAGGGCAAGGAGGGGAAGAGTTTGTGAGCTAGGTCCAGTAAGATAGAGGGAGGGAATGTTGATGAGGTGAGGGTGAGTAAGAAAAAAAGCATCTAAAATTTGGGCAGAAGTCAGAAAATCAAGAAAGAAAAACATGATTTAAAAAAACATCTAACAAAGTTTTTTAGTCAGAAAGGGGGGAGTCCCCATGAAGGTGTTCGCCCCAAAATATATCAACTAAAAAAAGGTTAAGAGATACAATAACTAGGTATCAAGAAGATAATTTAGCAAGGTGGGAGGCATTATTAATATGAAATCTGTGGGATCTAAAAATGATCCCATTATGCGAAAGCCATATCGTTGTCTCAGTGCACAATAATTCCTTCATGTGTCTTGCCACTAAAGAGCGCTAGAAGCCAAGGTGAGACGAAGGGTCCACCTCGGAATATCTGCAGTGTGCCAGATTCTGCACATAGATTTACATGAGTAGAAGAGACTATCCAGGTTCTTGCTTTCATTGTCACAAAAAGAGCACGATACACCATCTCTTGGTACAAAAATGGATCTTCTCTTGAGGAAGATCTTGATCTTCAGGGTCCAAATCAAGTTGCAATCTCTTTCTTTGATGCCTTGATAGTAATAACGATATGGTAGTTAGAGCCATCTAAGCCTTTTTCACAAAAAAACTCACTTCAAATCATGTGGTCCCCGACTCCTTGCCATTGGAAGGACGTGTTTAGCTTGCAAGTAACTTAGACATATGCAATAACCCTCTAAAGAATTGCTCAGTTAGGGGGTGGAGAAACAAAGCATCCATTGCCCATTCGACCAGGTCACCTTAACTTATAAATCACGATCCTTGGCAAGTGCAAAGAGGTGCATGAAATTCTCTTGAAGTGAAACCATCCATCCATAACCTAAAAGCCTCGCCATTGACCAGAACCGGACACATTTGTGGGCAACTCATAGATGACAAGACATATTCCTTTTCAAAAGGTGGAGGAGAGGTATTGTGATTGCTTCGCAATGGTAGGATGAACCTGAATGCTCTAAATGCCCTAATAACACGGCATGAGAAGTCCTTACCCTCTCCCAACAAATGGTTCACCCATTAAGTAGGAGAGTTTTGTTCGTTTCCTTGCGAGGAAGGGCCCTGAGGCCCCCTTGATCTTTAGTGGAAGTGACTTGGTCCGATTTCACCAGGTATAAAAGAGGCTCCAAAAGAACCGACACTGGCAAGCTCCATGCATTGTCTTATCCCCACATGTAGAATCTTGGTGGAAATGAAAAAAGATAGTACTGACCGCCAACAATGCTTTGGGAAGCACAAGTCTCCCACCTTTGTAGAGACAATCCACATTCCAACCAACAAGTTTATGCTCCAGCCTATCAGTCGTAGGAAACCAATCCAATTGCTTCAATCTACCACAAATCAATGGGAGCCCAATGTAGTTGATAGGCTGAGAGCTACATGGGATGTTGATGATCCCGACGTATTCATCGATATCAACATATGAGAGTCTGAAAGGCACAAGGTGATTGGCTCTGTTCCCCATTAGGCCCGCAAGCTCCCCAAGAACATCTAACATGGTACTCATAACCTTGACCTCCATGCCCCCTGACAAATAATATCGTATCATGGACATAGTGCAGGAGGGGGATATATATGTCACTCTGCACATAATCAGCAGTTTTCTCTCTCTTATTCACTTGGCTTGTCACAATATCAAGCACATTAGCAATGAGAACAAAAAGCAACAGAGCCAAGAGACTTACCTTGAAAACCAATATCTGGTCTTGGAAGAAGCCATCTTTCAATCGTCCATTGATCAAGATAACAAAAGAAGAGGTAGTGATGCATCTCTTCATCTATGAGATCCAAAGCTCAGAGTTTCACGCTTTACGTGGGTAGACCACACGAAGCACCATTTACTTTTCAGTCATCCAGTATCCCCATGGTCATCACAATGCTATCCATCGTTAGCCTCTTGGGAATGAATGAGATCTGCACTGGGGAAAATTGGGTCCTACAACACAACATGCTTGTGGTTAGTCAGTTTTTTGGTAATGATAAGGTAGATCACAATAGATAAAGTGATGGGATGGAAGTCCTCAATCCGCTCAGACCCCTCCTTTGGGGAAGGAAAAACATGCTTCATTAAGCCTGTCAAAACATTACTTGACCACAACAAACTCCTTCATTATGTCCAGAATATCAACGCTAGTGGTTTCGCTTGAAGAACAAAATCGAGAAGCTATGCAGTCCCGGTACCCAATTTGCCAGATACAGTAAGGCGGTTCGAATCTCATCGTGATGAAAGTCCTACATAAGCTTATCCTGCTAGTTGGTTGAGAGGATAGATGTCCCCTCCCAAGACAGCTCTATGTCCTATTCTGTGCTTGACTGGATATGCGACGAAAGTAATCAACGACAACCTTGCCCACCTCACTGTCACTTGCTATCCGATCTCTGGCGATTGTAATATCATGAATAAATTTTCGGTGCTGTCTCCCATTGGACACAACATGGAAAAACTTCGCATCGACACCCCCCGCTTTGATCCACCTTTGTCTTGATCTTTGATGCCATGCCACCTCCTTATCCCTTGCCTGTGATACCCACTAGTGAATCTCTCTCTCTCTCTCTCTCTCCCCTTCAGTTCAGATGGAAAGAGCTCACGGGTGTCCTCCATCCGATCTAGGAGCCTAATAGCATTTTGAGCCTCACTAGGACGTGCATCTCGACTCTCACGAATCTCCTTTTACCTGCAAATCATCTTTCACAGGGAGCTTGCGAAACCATGGCAGTGCCTTCTCTACAAGAATATTTCCAAAATTCCTTGATCTTTTCCTGAAATCCTCCTCAACTAGCTAAGACTTCTTGAGAGCAAGGGAGAGATGTCTCCTCGGGTGACCATAGGATTGGTGTATAGTCGGATTTAGAGCAAGGGAGAGCAGAAACACGTGTTAATTGAAAACTATGAGATGTAGTAGATGTAGGAGTCAAAACTGGCTGAGAGGACAAAGTACTACATGAATTTCCTTTCATCTTGAAAAGGATGAGTTTATTTATACAGTTTTATTGATTTTGGATCCATGCTCACTTTTGAGTGGTAGTGTATTCTAGACTCGGCATTTCAACTAGCATGTACCAGATTACTTAATGAATGCAACGAGTGTCCTGTCCATGTTTAAGTAAGGGCTCACCAATGTGGATCGGAAAGAGGTAGCTCATCTTTCGATTTTCTATGTTGGCTTGCTCCACCAAACCCCCAACCCCTACTTCAGCTTTTCTGAACAATCATATTTTTCCTCCACGATCGTGAGTTGCATCAGGTGAAATGACAGTTCGAAGCATCCATAACCTGTACCTGGTTGTTATTAACAATCTCCTAAACTTTGGCGAGCCCAGGTCTTGCACTCCCTTCGAGCACAGATACAACATGTCTCATTTCTGCCCAATAGCTTAAATTACCATTCAAAGAGGACCTATCCAGGCCACTAGAAGGTCATCTGCACTCCCATTAGCTGCCGCTGCCCTGTACTTAGATAGGCGATTCGTTTGATCGAGGACCAAATCTACCTTGTCTACTAATGGATCTTTGTCTAAATGGCAAAGCCTTCTCCCACTATAAGTAGGATCGGCTACATGGATTCTTGCTCAAATCCATGTTGAACGATTCGACTATTTTTACGCTGGCTATCAACTACCTAATGCAACCCCACATGGGGGGATTTGAACTCGGGTCTTTTGGGTGGTAGGCACACAACACTACCACCATACCATTTAAGTGGGTACTACCTAACACAACCCCACAAGGTGGGATTTGACCTTGTCTACTAACGAATCTTTGTCGCTTGAAGAAAAATGATATTACCATGCTGCCATTTAAGGAGGTATAATCTGATCATGTCCCACTTCTCGGGGTCACTCTGACTTGACTCCTCACATTCCAGGAGATGTCTGGTGGTATGTACCATGCCCGCATCTTTGGCAATATCTTCATAAAACGAACTATTGGTCGGTAGCAAAAGCTTTGGGGATAAGGTCAACGACAAACATAGACTTTGGGTGTGTAGGCAAGTCCTCTTCCTCTTTTTGGGGTGCTTGCGACCATTATTAATGGTGGTGGATGGGTCCATAGGAGACCGACCTGAACCCATCAACTCCAACTTGGAGAAGGGCTCGCAACTTTATTTACCTAGTGCTATGGTGGGTAGGTCCTTCGACATTAGTAGGTTAGAGGTAAAGATAACCGACTGAACCATAGAGGAAGAAGGCCATCGAATCCTGAAGCTTGGAGTGGTACAAAGTGGAACACTGGATGCCTTGAGACATCAGGAAAGCACATGACCTCAGTTGGAGAAAGTGGAGGGCAAAACCTCAATTCGAAAATCACCTCTAAGATCCAATCTCTCCTTGAGCCCCTTCGTCAACCAATCACGGTAGTCAGGGTAGACGGAAATAATAATGGCTATGGCATCCTTTGCTTGATAACAACCATTGTTGCCTCAAGCTCCACACATGTTGGCTCTGAGATCTCCTCCACCACTGGGGTCGGAAGAAGGGGTGGTAGGTTGATGAGGCTCATCTGTAGGTTGTGGTGGTATCGCCACTTCCACCAACGAGAAGGTAGATCTGCCCACCTTAAAAGGGCATGCCAAACTCATCACTGACAATAGAGTCCCCCTTAGTCTCCAGGAGCACAACGTTGATACGTGCACCATGTGGGCAACCACTTGAGAAAATCTTGGCTACTTCCCCTACACTTTGAGGGCCTTACTGTCTGTGGATTTAAAGTGGATTACCCTCAGTAGTATCTCAGCACATAAGATTGGGGACATATTGAAGGGAGGTGTACAAACAACATCTGCAAAAGAATGCTTCATATATAGGTTTCCTCCAGGGTCCGCCACTCCGTCGTTATTGGTCGATTGCTGCCTACTTTTGGATTGTGCTGCTTTGCTGTACCTGCCCTTGTCGTTTCCTTGTTGTGACTTCTTGTCGGCGCAAGTAGCAAGGGCACGACACCTTGTGGTGGTCATCGACCCCACATGCGAAGCACTTCGAGGCCTCTGATCACGTTGCCACATGGTGTCTTGTAACTCCACATTTCTTGCATATTAAAACATGATTCAGGCGTAACCGTAGGTGAGATATGTACTCCCAACTCCCAACAGACTCCTCTTTCCTATGTTTAGTGGCTCTCACAAATCTATTTGATCCCACTCCCTCAAAAACCCTGTCTGAAGCCCGATTCTGACCAAGAGGGTCGCACACGCCCTCCAGGTTCCTCGCTTGAGTAGGCATTGTTGCTGTTTCCTGAAGAGAATTGGGATTCTGAGTGTATCCACATTCAGATGTAACCTCACACCGCCCAACCCTAATAGCTCGAGCCCCCCTCCCCCCTCCCCCCCCCCCTCGAGCGTCATCACAAGCCAAAACTTTACTCTAAACTCCTCACAAAGTTGCATCGGTGCTTGAGATTTCAAAGTCTTAGGGATGTTAGTAATTGTGGCATGTACTTCTTATCTTTCACATTGGTTGATAACTAAGAGAATCTAAGAAGAAGATTCCCCGGTGCCCCCTAATCTCGCTTATATCATTGAAGTAATTGATATGCCCCTACATATGCCACCAACATCTTGGAATTTGGGCACTTAATCTGTATTAATGCTGAAAAAAAGGGGAAGTGATACATGTAAGGTTTAAAAGTGCGAGGGTCCAAGGGGGTTTTCGAAAATGTAAGGTCATGCTTAAGCCTCGATTTTGTTGGAAAGAAAAATAAATAAAAGCAAAATACATTAAAATATATACTATATTAAGTTTTGCCAAAAAACATATTAAAAAACAATTTTACACTAGTAAAAGATACAACACTTAAGCGATGATAGCATTTACTTAAAAAAAACTAATATTCGACCACTAATCTTCAGAATATCAAGTTCCAACTCCAACTTCCATGATTTTATGAGTATCGAACCAAAGTTCACATTTAATACTAAAACTACAATAGAACCTATAATTCTTATTGTTCAAAGTTAAACTGTGTTGATATACCTTGAATCCTAACCATTTGTCGTCTCAATTGGAGAACCGTTGTATGCATACCCTCTTGCCATACCATACCCCAACAATATGGGGGTGTCGGTGCCCGGTCAACGAGCTTGGGGAGGAGGGTCTATGGGGAGAGCGGATGCGCCTCTCCCTCCCTGCGGAGGTGTGCTTCTCCATCGAAATTTTCATGAGCGATTCTATTTCTGTTTGGTTATGTGGATCCGTTTATATCGGTGATCCGTTCATAGGAGAGTAGTATATAGACTGCCCTTGGCTTAGGGCTCTCTGTATCCCGGTTATTTATGCAATTCTAAATCCCTCTCTTTGTCCTTTCTTTGTTGATCATGTTTATGCACGATTTCTTCCGCTATTCACAACAAACACACTAATTATTTTACTCCATGTCTTTCTTTTCAACAACATTTCTTCATATCTATTTTTGGAACAACCAAATTACATCAAGTTGCAAACTTGGAACCAATATAAAATTTTTATTACTATTTAAAAACAATCACATAAACTATGTACAATAGAGCTAGTATGTATGCATGTAGTATGATATATTGAACATGATGCATAAAAGATCATTAAGCTTCAACCGGTCTCTTCTGGTTGTATGGACCTATAAATAGAAATATGCAAGGTTCAACATGGAAAAAAACACTAAAACAAAAATATATAATGCTTAGAGCAAAATGTGATCATGTGCAAAGCAGGCTTACGCCCCCGCTTCGCCTTGGCTGCCACACCGCCTCATACACGTAACTAGCACCTTGACGCTTATGCTTCACAACTTATGGGTGAGGCTTAAGCCTTGAGGCACTTTTTGTGAAAAAAACCTCGAGGCGTATGCCTCGCCGCCGTGAGGCGCACAAAGCCTGTTCCGGTCTGAATTTTTTTAGTTGCTAACTGATGTCATGCTCAAGCTTCAGAATGTGACCGTATACTAATTCTGTTATTAGGATTTAGCATTTTATCAAACTCATCCTCCGTGAATGAAGGTGAAGCTCAGGTAAGCATAATGAAAATCATTGTCTTGAAGCAACCTCTTTTTTAACCTTGAAATATCTTTACATGCTAAATTTTACCGCTGTTCATCCTTCATTTGCGGATTTATCATTTTTTTTTCTGTTCGAGTTTAGATTTTTTTGTGTTAAAACTTCAATATGGCATATAATTTTGTATTTAAAATTCATTTTTTTCAAATTTCAAATGTCAGTTAATTCCACAATGTCTATGATAATTATCTTTGCTCAAAAGCATAATAGTTGTTTTTTCTGATATGTGTTTATATGTGATGATTTTTGGACTTGCATAGGGCACTAGAGGAGTTAGACAATTCAATATTCCCAAGGCAGATTGCTGCATGTTATTCCTGCAAAGCCGCACAACTTATCTTCTAGGTGGCTATGAAAAAAGTGCTTCATAAGTCTTTTATTTTTTTCAATGTTTGAATTTGTTATTTAGGTTAAAAGTTAGGATCACTCATTGTAGTATGCTTTTCAGTCTTAATCCTGCTTCTGGACAAAATATCAAAAACTTCAAGCAAAAAAGGGAGGAACAAAAGAAGGCTTCTGAAGTTAGTGGAAATACGAAATCATGGAATAGTCTGTTCATGCGCCAAGAAACTGTATGACTCAAGACCTCATTTTTTACTCATGTAGCCATATTTCTTTTTCCAAATATTTTAGTGAGTAAAAAATTACACAAAAGTCCCTAAACTATACACCGAATTTCAATCTCTTACCTAAAGTTTTAAAAGTAACAATGTGATATGCAATGTCTTGTTTTGGTAACAATGTGGTATTTATTAATGGGAACATGCAACGTAGGTTAATTCTTTTGCTGAGCGGACGAAAATGACCTTAGTAAGTAACTCTTTTGCTCCAGGCAACATGAGTTCTTGAGAAGGTGACACTGGAGAGATGAAGTTTCTCGCGGTTGTGCTTCACTATGTTCTAGATGGGTCCTACGACTGAATCGTTGATGGCTATTAGTATGCTTTGATGATGGTTTGCGTAATGGCTGAAGCTTGATGAAATTGGGCGCTGCTTTTTCTTGCTTATGGAGATCATCTCGCATTGGCGAAGTTGAGGACGTTGGCTCTCGGCTGTTGTGGTTGGTTAATCGGTGATGTTTGACACTCCTTAGATATGCAGATGGTGTCGTGCTTCAGATGGGTTCTAGGTAGATGCATGGATGTTGTTGTTGCTCGTACGAAGGGTATCGTCTATTGTGCTCAAGGAGGAGATGGTTGAAATTCTTCTTTCTGTTCCATGAAAGTGCCTGGGAATTGGGGGTATCAGACCCCCATGTCCTGTTTCTCTATGTTAATCTTGGTGTCGACGATGAATGAGGACCTCGATTGTTTATGAAGGTCGAAAGTGATGATCATGTGCTGCATTTTTGAGACAACCAACGCTTGATTCTATTGGAGATGGGTCCTGATAGATTTTCGGATGAAACCTATGATTTGTAACTGAAAAGGACTGATCTCGACTTGGATTCAAAGCAGATCGGTCAGTATTATTATGGATAAAAAACAAAAATAAAATTTGGGTGTTATAGGCAATAAACTCAATTGGATTGAATTGAAAATGGAAAGAACATAACTTGTTTGGATTGGGTATGAATGAGGATTGGATCTAAAGAAGTTAACGAATTGAAACAAATGAAGTGGAAGTATAGGTGAAGGAACTTGCCTTGGTGTTGCGCCATTCAAGGAAGGCCGTATCGATATCGTTTCGATTCGCCCGGAAAATGATATATCGCCGATATATCGACCATATCAATGGAAATGTAAAAAATGGCTCAAAAAGCCAATTTTTGCTTTTTTTTGAGAAATTAAGATTATCCAAGATATTAAAACAACAAATAACCTACAAATACACACTTATATGACACATATCGGTCATTTATATACCATATGTCGCACATATCAATATCGCACATTGCTCATTTCGAACATATCGACGTTAATGCTGATTCTTGACTTATAGATATTGGAAATGGATTTCATTCAAGTCCTTATAACTTGAAATATCCTACAGATATACACGTAGATAATGCATATTAATCATTTATGAGGACTATGATCCTGATATTGCACATATCGGTCATATTGAACATCTTGCTAATATTGTTAGTTGTTGACATACTTTATATATTGAAGATGTAGTTCATCCAAGTTCTTTGATCACTAAATAACTTACAAATGTACTCTTAGATTGCACATATCAATCATCTATGAACCTCATATCACATATATCGATCATTTCAAACATATCAATGTTAATGCCGATTCTTGTCTTATAGATTATAGTCATAGATATTCTTTCCAAGAATTAACATATAGATATTATCATATTGGAAATGGATTTCACTTAATTTCTTATAACATGAAATAACTTGAAAATATACACTTAGATATCATAACACATAATTACAGACCATTTATGATCCTTATATTACTCGCTCATATCGGTCATTTTAGTCTCATGACATAGTTAATGGCATTGAGAAGAGTCATTTAATTCAAAAAATGTCAGTAATGATTAACGATATAACGTTTCTTTGGTATAAAAATTTATCTATTTACAAAAAATAAATGAAAAATATTCAAATCAATATAATATTGTAAAAGAGATTACCTAAAATCAAGAATTCCACGATGGATTTGATTCGCCCCCTGCCCTTTTATCTCTAATAGCAGATTGCGGACTCAATGAACTCACATTAGTTTTCCCATGCCATGTACGAGTATATGGCCTTATAATCCATTACATACTGCATGTATTGATGGTCATCAATCCCTATGAGTATCTCGATTCGAGGATAAGAATCACTAGATCCTGTATCACGAGGTGCACGACGAGGTTGTGAAGTACTAGCTTGAGATCCTCGGGATGACGATGACGAAGTAGGAGAAGATCTCTGCGGAGGAGGAGGAACTGGAGGAGGAGGTACGTGCATGTAGTACTCTAGGAAAAAGCCAAAACAATCACCACCAAAGAAGCTGCTTGGCTCTGCTCGTGTTGGCTACCTTGGTAGTTCTCACCGCTGTAGCTGTTATATCCTCCATACACACTATTGTAACCATATCCATATGATGGGGGAGTATACACATGAGGAGGAGGTCTAGGTCGAGGAGCATGAAAATATTCAGGGAAGACCCCGGATGATCTCTCATCATGTAAAACATGGGATCCAACTTCATTTATCCATAACCTAACTTTATAACTCAACAAAAATCAAAAGCCTCAAATAAATTCACAAAAATCTCATTAAATTGTAGATCTAATTTTTAATTTTCGTATTTAATTAATTACATATCTTTTGTTAACAACATTCACCTTGAAATCATGTTTCCTATGTCTAAAACATGAGATCCAACATTATTCATTCATAATCTAACTTAATAACTCAACAAAAAACAAAAATCCCAAATTACTTCACCAAAAATCATAGTGATTTATTCCAAATTTTACAAATAGAAGATTATGCCTCAAATAACCAGCATGAACAAAATCCTTAACTAATTTTGTGTTTTTACGCACCAAATGAGAGTATATCTAACCTCAAAATGCAATGGAAGAAGGGCCTTGGAGTATTCGGCAGCTGCAACGTCGATACGAGCGAAATAGAGGTGAAATCAAGCCTTGGCAACGATATCGTGCAATTTAAGCCAGGAATATTCTTTGTGTCAGTGATATATCGTCGACAACTGATATATCGCCAACATCAGTAAAAAGATATGCATGGTGATATCGAGATGGCTGCCCTGTCGAAATCGATATATTGATGATATATGGCCGATACAGCCTTCCTTGGCGCAATTAGGGCGACGAAATGGTCGAGGACGACGACACTTCTTATGGCCTGCGATGATGAATAGGTCTAGTGACATTCTTGCACGGTTGTAGTTGGGATCTGGGCAGAAGCTTGGGCTTCGACTTGCTTGATAATGGTACACGTGTTAATTGAAGATGGTGCGTGACCCTGAGTAGTATTTGTCAAGGCCTTAAATGTTGGTTTCGGTCACCATTTCGGTGACCATCCGAAACGAAATATCGATCGAAATTCGTCCGAAATATCGATCATTTTAGTCATTTTTGTACTATGCCCCCCATATTTTGGTCTTTGGCCATTTCAACCGAATTTTGATAATCTGTCGAAATCGAAATTCGACCGATATTTGGTCGAATTTCGCTGAAATTTGAGGCTATGGTATTTGTGCTCCTTGATTGTACTCGAAATGGATGGGTGCTGAGATTTTTTAGTTGCTTGTGTATAAGCATCTCTCAGCATCTGAAAGAAGGTTGCTTGGATGATTTCCATATGAAATCTGGAATTGAGAAAGTTCTGCTCTGGTTCTTGCTGTTCTTGATGGTTTGTTGATGCAACTGGACTTGATGGCATCCATGGAGTTTGGATATGTATTCCTAAAAAAGTGAAATGCGACTAGATTCTTTGAATTGGTTTAACACGTAGGGGATGTAGTAGTGGTCCATGTAGAGAAAGGCAGTAAGGGTGTCCTCGGGGCGGCAGGGCAATGAGGTAGTAGGAGAAGATGGAGGCGAAGGTGGCGAGGGAGAGGAAGTGTTCCAAAAGCATGGAGGAGTCGGCGTCCCACATGGTGTCGAAGAGGCGATCTGGCCGAGGAGGTTGGGAAGACGGCAGAGGCAGGGTGATAGTAGGAGCTTCGTGAGGTCGGGGAACATGTGAGACAAGAGTGGGACATTTGAAGATTTTGGGTTTATTTTACTAGGGTCATTTTTGTCAACTCAACAAAAGCGTTAACTTCCGTCACCTTTCGTGTTAGCAAAATACCACGTTTAGACTAAAACAAGACATGGTACTGCATTGTTACTTTTAAACCTTCATGCATGACATTAAAATTGGGTGTCTAGTTCAGAAACTTGTGTAATTTACTCTACATCATCTTATACTGGAAATCCATTTGCCAGGGACTGAATCTTAAGCTTGTTTTAAGATTGTCTTTCAGTCTAAAAAAAGTTTAAAATGGTCCTCCATTCTCAGAGAAAAAAGTTTAAAATTGTTTTGCTTTGGCGTTTCAGTTGTCAAGTATGGATTCAAAAAAGTATGTCCTGTTTCTAGTATTAGCCCGTGTCTTCGACATTACTATCGTGGATAAATATGGCATACATTTTTTCGTAGTCTCAACTCGTGATTCGATGATACACTAATGAAATAGGTTTACTTTGGCTGATTTCTATCTATGTTAGACATTGTTGTGGATGCATTAAATTGGATGGCGATCTGATTCCTATTTTTCACATATGATAACAGTTAAGTTTCTTTGATGGGAAGATTTTCTAGACAAAGTTCCAGAAATAGCATGACACTACGTTATGCTGCTGCTGTTTTGCCATCATTTTTGAGATAACATAACTGCTAATTTGTGAAGGTAGTTCTTATTAGATATTAACTATGATAAGCATGACACACATGGTTAAAGGCACCACAAGCGCTCGCTTCCCATCCGGGTGAGGTGAGGCCCCATTATCATCTTGCCTCACATCATCGAGTCATTTTGTCTCAAGCGCCTCCCAAATAAGCCAAGGCGCTAGATGCTTACCTCTGAAGATAAATTGACATTTTTGCCCACTTTTGTATATTTATAAATTATAGGGTTTTAAGCTAGAGGTATATATTAGTTTGAAGCATCATTATGACACATGTATACTAATGCAGTTCTACACACAAATTATACACTTGCATTGCACACCTACGGTAGTTCTAAATATCATATACATTTACTGATTTACACATGCACATATTAGTTCCAAGTGCTACAATTATGTACATGCATATGTACTTACTTATGTCTACAACGACATGCATATATACCTATGTACTTAGTATGTATGTACGCATGTGGCGCACATGCAACCATACCCACCCATCTACCTACTCATGTACATGAAGATCTAAATTACAAAAAATATTTTTCTATTGGATGAAAATATTATTTACTAGTGGATGTTCTTTCTTTACAAAGCATTCTTTTTATCATTTTTCACAATGTACATTTAATCTTTTAGAGAAATTTCACTAATTTAATTAAATTGATGCTATCTTCATTGGCGGAGATCCAACCTTATTTGATAGGTCTTCTATGCGCACACACATACACGTACACATGTACCTGTACATACATATATACTTGTACACACATATACTTACACACATACACATTCAAACAAACACTAGACATATACACATTGGTACACATGTACCTACATGCATAGACATACACAAATACTATAAATATACACAGGTATACATATGTAGATATATAAGATTAATACATACACACACATATAAGCTTGATTTTAGATTGTAATTTAGGTTACACATATGTAAATGGGAAAAATGGGCTACCTCACGTGGTTACTCCTGACACTTTTTAGTTCTGTTACGAGTAATGTTTTCCCATGAGATTCGGGTTTGAAGATTACTATATATGAGTACATGTACTGTTAATTTAAATCCATTTACCCCAATCTCCACCAATGACACTCATCAATTGTTTCTCTGTTGTCCCCTTCTCGTTCAAAAAAAATGTTTCACTATTATCAATTAAGGCATGATCTTGATTAGAGTGTTACAAGTATCAGATATCGATGAATTTTGATTTACATATTCCTCGTGTATATCTATTCCAATATCAAAAATCCGTCCATAGAAGTCTCATGTGTAGCTAATTGGCTAATCCTCTTAGCCCCATTGATCCAAACACACTCATAAACATTAAAACAGACACCCCATAATGTCAATAATTTACATGTAGACTTTTAGTGTATACATTGTAAATGTACTAATGGTGATCACTGCAAAAGATGGGCTTCCCAAATATGTGGATCCCATGGGTTAAGAGAGGCATTACGTCTGCATCCAATGTGGTGCTGTGTGAACGACATACCATAAGGTGGCTTTTTCCAACCATAATGAGGCATTAGGCAGGGATGCCCACTTGCCCCCATGCTCTTTGTGATAGTTACATATTCTCTCACGGTCATGATGAGGCTGGCAACGATGCAAACTTGGGTGAAGGATATATGAATGGAGACATATCGATACCTATTTTGCAGTGTGCATCTGATTTTACTTAAACATGCTTTGTCTACTATTCTTATTTTTCAGCTCTACGCGACTATTTCCTGTGGGTGTCCGTGATATACTTGAGGCCATAATGCAATGTTTCTTCTGGTCAGACGGGAAACAAGAGAAGAGGGGACACCATCTGGTTGATTGGGACAAGATCACGAGATCGTGGAAGATCGTGGAAGTTTGGTTGATTGGGACAATAGACCTCCTTTGCAAATGGCCAAGCCATTTTAAATAGATTTCCTCATCTTATCCTCTATCGCTGTTGTACCAACTTTCCTTCCAATCGTATTATTCTTAATCCGATCTTTTCATGTATGCCCACACATCCACCTTAGCATTTTCATTTTCGCTATCGTCATTCTCTTCACATGTCTATGGTTCACATGTCAACATTCTGATCCGCAGAGCATAGCATGTCTCACGCTACTTTGTAATACTTTCCTTTGACTTTCAAAGGGATTTTCTTTTTACAAAGAATTGTAGAACTCCTCTCCACTTTAGTCAACCTTCATTTATTCTATGAGTAACATCTCCAGCAAATTCCCCATTCCGTTGCAATATAGATCCAAGTATTTGAAAGAATCTTTGTTCTGAATGTTATCATCTCCAATCTTTACCCCGAGTCCTTCACCATTGTTTCCATCAAATGTGCACTCCATATATTCAGTCTTTGCCCTACTTATATTAAAATCCTTTAGTCTCTAAAGCACGTCTTCAAACCTCCAACTTCTCATTTACTCCATCTTTTGTCTCATCAATGCACACGATAGCGGCGAACAACAAGGTATGTCATCTTGAATGTGACTAGTCAATTCGTCTATAATCAAAGTAAAAAGGAATGGACTCAAAGTTGAACTTTGATGCAGATCGACACTGATGTTAAAATAGTCAATCTTCCTAGATTGGATCCTTACACAGGATGAAGACCCATCATACATATCCTTTACAAGGTTAATATATATGACATTTACATGTCTTTTCTTTAAAGCTTTCCACGAAATCTCCCTTGAGATTGACTTATATGCCTTCTCCAAATCAATATAAATCATATGGTGGTTTTTCTTTTTAGCTCTATAAATCTCCATTGTTCTCCTCAAGAGGATAGCTTCAAAAAAATGACGAAGCCTTCTTCCATTATAAGTAGGGTCGGTTACATGGATTCTTTCTTAAATTCATGTTGAAAGATTGAACTAATTTTTACGCTGGTTGTTAACTACCTAACGCCACCCCTACTGGGGGGGATTTGAACCTTGATCTTTTGGGTGGTAGACACACGACACTACCACCAAACCTTTTTCTTGCTTCGTCAAATAATATTGAATAAATTTGTGAGACAAGTCAAACCTCGTTCACCCAGAACTCTTTAAGAATGTCATCAGGTCCTACCCTTTTGCCAGGTTTTTTATAACCTTTAAAGCTTCATCTACTTCCTTCATTTGTATCCGTTTATAGCTTGTATGATTCAGGTAATATTCACTATCAACAAGATATCCCCAAATAATCTCTTTTTACCCTTCCCCAATGAAAATCTTATGGAAATACTGCTTCCATCTAGTCTCCATATCCTTTTTAGTAACAAGCACATGCCCTTCCTCATCCTTGATGCATCTCACTTGAGAAAGATCATTGGTCGTTCTTTCTCTTGCTTTGGTCAATCTGAAAATATCCTTCTGGCCCTCTTTCGAGTCAAGTTTTTTGCGCAAAAATTCATAAGCTTTCGACTTGGCTTTACTTACATTCTTCTTTGCTTCCTTCTCCACTATTTTAAACTCATATCCATAACTGTATCTACGAAAAAAATAAGAACTCATCCATATCCGTATCCATGAAAAAAAATAAAAACTCATATCTATATATGTATTTGTATTTGCGAAAAAAATAAAAACTCATCGTATTTGAGAAAAATAAATTAAAAACTCATATCCATATCCATATCCGTCAAAATAAAAGATACATTTCCATATCCACTTAAAACAGATACGATGACGGTTGGATATATATATATATATATGGCTTATCCAGTGAGCCATGTGTCCATTTGAGTTTTGGTGAGCACCAAATGTTGGCTCTCCACATGTACTTCTATTATAAAGGTTGCCTATTTCGAAGGAACACAGTTTTGGAAGGGTGTTAATATGTTTGAGCCTTTAATTTTTCCAATTATGCCGAATCCTTGGAAAAAGGAAGACAATTTTGGAAAGATAAATTCAAATCTTTAATTTTAGACCAAAGAAATAATCATTATAAATCTGATCAGTAATGTACTTGTTTACCTTAGTAATTATTTGTTGCGAGATCAATAATATTGAAAATAATTGTCAGTAATTTACATTTGTAATATTATATTGTACAAAAATCAATAATTCCTGCATGTTTTCATAAATCAAGTAATTTTTGTTGTTAGATAAGTATTATATTCAAACGAGAAGGTAAAAATTATTAATGTCCATATGACAAATATTGATTACAAATATCCATGTTACTTTATTCATTTTGATTGTTACTGATTTTATAGTTACTTAATACTTTACGTGTTACTAAGGCATCCCTTATTTACTTATATAATCTTTTAAATTACTTACAATGCGTCGAGTGTTACTGATAGCAATCCATAAGTTACTGGTCTCGAGTTTTTTCATAACTATTCGAAGTTACTGATTCCATTGTTTTCTCTTACTTTACAATTTCTTACATGTTACAAATGCTTTTCTCAATCTTACTTATTCTATATTTTTAATTACTATCAAATTACCCCCTCTCTACTTAGGTAAGTTATTTTATTACTTCGCTATCCAAATCCAATTGCAAGACATCCATCTTCTCTCCTTCTGATATGATCTTTTCAAGATTCAAATCCATCCAGGACACATCGTTCATCGTTGCTTCTGAGAAACCACGATCAATTTCCAGTCACATACGATCTATCACGTTTGAAACTGAAATCGAAAATAAAAAAACAAACGATCAAACTCTACAAAAGAACAATAAATAAATGTCTAATAAGCAACGGAAAAAACTTACAAATCGAGGACTTGAAGACGATCTTCTTTCATCGTTGGAGATCTTGAGATTTTGCAACAAGAGAAAGGCAAAGATGATTTTGGAAATATCAAAAATAAATACAATGCAATGCAGTGCAGACTTAATTGCAAATAAAAAAAGAAATCAATTATGAGGAGAATGCGGAGGGAATTTGTTATGGTAAGGATTGGCGCTAAAAAAAGGGAATGGATGAGATAAAATATGATCATTGGATCATGATCTAAAGGTTAAAAACACGGGCTCATCTGATCTCAAATTGGCATGGAGCTCATTGGATAAATTCCTTATATATATATCCTTATCTAGTTGCATCCATAGTCTTCATCTTACACAAAATTAAGTGATCCTATACAGAACTTGTATTGATTCAGAAACTTTTGTATGCACATTATATGCTTGAATCCTTCGGTATATTTGTCTGTTTAATTTGAGTTTAGCTATTCTGACTCATTTCTCTCACTATTCACTATTGTAAATATATTATCTCTTTTGTTTGATTTAGTTGGAACTTTGGATTCCATTTGAATCCCTTTTTTTCGAATAAAATCATAATACTACTGTGATCACAGTCTATTTTTGGCATGCTAGTTTTCTGGCATGTATTCTGATCTTGATTATGAAACATACATATTTACGAGGCCGTATATTTTGAGATATTTATGACTTTGACAAACACACCCATGTGTTTTTTATTGGTCATCAGAAATCATAAAACGTTATCTAAGCAAATTCTGGTATTCTAACGTGTTTCTTGAAACAGTGAAAAAGGCAATTCAGTGTTTTTGGAGTAATTTTTCAAGTGCTTCCAACATACTTTACAGTCAGTTAAGTATACTCGTGAGGGTTCAGTGTAGCATACCCAAGAATTAAGAAACAACAAAACGTATCTGTTCAGAGATTATGGATAAAATTGATATGCCCCTTAATCTGATTTTTTCCATTTCTTTAGAAGATAAGTAGAATTGTTCTCCTATTTGTTCATTACAAAAACTTCTATATTCATGAGGGAAAGTAATCCTATTAAAGCTATTCATTTTAAGAATTGTTATAAATTTTTAATGTTATTCTATTGATGTTGTCCATTTGAGTCTCATATTATATGGCAGATCTGCATCGTTAAAGGCGTCGAATGCTTTAAGCCATCATGGTCCAAAACACTTGGGGTGCTAAGCACTTGACTAAGAGCATGCCTCGTTAAATCAAGGTCCTATATGTGTGTTTTAGGACCATGTGTTCGTGCACGCGTGCACGCGAGTATATTATGTATGTATATATGTATAATATAAGTATGTATGCTTGTATTCACACACACATGAACCTTATTACATGCCAATATCAATCTAATATATTTATATATATGTGGGTACATACACACCCGCACTGTATGTATGTAAATCTATATATGTCTATTTATATGTATGAGTACAGTGTAAGTGTATATGTCTATATGTATATACATGTACTTGTATATATGTGTGTAACGCGTAGATATGCACATGTATGCATTTGTATGCGCATATGCTTATGTATTTTTCCGATTTATTTGCATATATGTGTAGGTGTACCTGTTTACATTTATATGTGTACACATATATGCATATGTATTAATGTGGAGTTACACATATGTGTGTATGTATTTGTTTATGTGTGTATGCCTCTGCACGTGTGTATGATATATATTATGTTCGTAATTAGGACACTCAGAGCTATATGTATGTGTAAATGTATATGTAGAACTTGGAACAAATGCGTATATATGTGTATTAAAAATGTGTGTAATAAAATTTGTATATGAATTTGTGTACATTTGTATACATATGTGTGTTGACCATACTTAGAACAAATACATAACTAAATATTTTTAGAAATATACTAAAAAACACAAAACTGGGCTAGAAGTTCTAATTTTGCTTTAGGTGCTCACCTGGAATGCACCTGAGGCAAAACGTCTTGCCGAGTCCAGGGAAGGTATTGGTGCTTCGCCTCACCTTGGTACCTAGCGAGCGCCCATTTGACAACATTGTTGCATATATGTATGTTCCATGTTCACTTGTATTTTTATTCAATCCATGTGCATCCATATGATACTGGTGTTTAGGGAAAAACCATGATTACTTTCACGGAAGGATTCCCTTGAAAATGTCACAACAGATGTAAGAACTATAAGTATAGTCTTTGGTTGGTGCGGGCTGATTTTTCACCCTCAATGGTATTAGCTTTCTTTGATAACTCATCTTTTGCGATTTATGAATTTTCCTGTCTTGTGAAATATCGTCTTTTTGATGCAAATGATTTTAAAGATTATATTTCAAAGTAACGTTACCTAACATGTAATGCAATTGCTAGTAAAGTTACGGTGTATCAGTCAAGTACACAATCTGTCTTCCAAAGAAACTTCCTTCTGACTCATGGCTTGATATGTCTATGATGTATTCTTTATCTTAGTTCTGAGGGTATTTCTCGCCAGATACATTTTAATGTTTCTTTTCTTCATGTAATTGTCTTTAGGTTGTTGAAAACATTGCTAGGAAATATGGCATTAATAAAGGTGATTTACTTGATCGAGATGCTGATGATCTTGCTGTACGCATTGCACTTGGAGAAACCCACGTTATTGCTGAGACAAAAAAGGCCTTATCAGATGCTGGTGTCAATGTTGTCGCTTTGGAGAAGTATGCTTCCAAACAAATGGAAAATTCTGAAAGAAGTAATGAAGTGATTTTGGTCAAGAACTTGCCTTTTCATTCTAGTGAAGAAGACCTTGCCACTATGTTTGGAAAATACGGGAGTCTAGACAAAATTATTTTTCCACCAACCAGAGCTTTAGCCTTGGTAATTATTTCATTCTATTTTATTTTCTTGTGCACTTAATGGTCTAGTGGTAGTGCAATGCATTTTCCTTGGTGCCCACTTAAATTGTCTGGTGGTAGTGCATTGTGCCTACCACCCAAAAGTCCAAGGTTCAGATCCCCCCTTGTGGGGTTGCGTTTGGTAGTCGATGCCCATCGCAAAATATAGTTGAATCTTCAACATGGATTTGACCAAACGTCCTTGTTGCCGACACTACTTATGGTGGGAGAATGCTTTGCCATTTTTTCTTTTATTTTGTCAGACCCTTTCATTTGACTCAATACTTTAATCTAAATTAGTTTATTCGCCTGGCCCTATACCGAAGAGAATGAACTGGAGAAGAAAAAATTAGAAATAACTTTCCGATCTGTCCATGGATTAGTTTTAACTTGATTGTGTTTATTTTCAATTATTCATTTATCTTTTATCTATTCTTGCCACGGAAAAAAAAATAAAGTTGGGCTTGTGAACGACATTAATCAAGTTGATAAATATTTTATTTATGTAGCAATCTTGTTCTTTAATTATCCACTGATCATGTAACAATCTCGTTTTTGGTTCACTTGTGTTCTTTGGGCTTCTACATGATCAGGTTGTCTTTCTGGAACCGGCTGAAGCTCGAGCTGCATTCAAGGGCTTAGCATACAAACGCTACAAGTATGTTGCCAAAAAATTATCACCACCATTTAGTAAGCATGGAAATGCCGTGCAATTGATCCCTGCAGATTTCTTTATCCCAAATACTGTGCTTGCTAATTGCATAAGGCTGCAATATACCTCTGAAGAAATTAAGTACCTAAACCAGCACAACAAATCTTGCTATTTGAAAATGCATTTTTTCTTGTTAAAGGAGTGTATTCATCAGATAATTCTATTTGTTTTTTACTCTGTTTTTTCTATGATGGACTTTTAAGTACTAGTTTTCTAGCTGATTGTATTTGTTTGTACTCTTTTTCTGGGTGATGACTCTGTATGCCCGTCTTGTACTTTTGTTTTTTGTACATGCAGTGATCTTTGCCGAAAGTATCATTGAATATTTGATGACAATAGTGGTTGCTTGTTAATGTAGTCCATTTTTTTATCTCTATTTATTTAATTTTATTTTCTTGTTTTCTTAGTAAATCCGCTAGTTATAACCTTTGGATACAAATTGGAGTTATGATTCTTAAATGGTATTGGCCCATCGTAAAAAATCAACATCATGTGTAATTATAACAAAATCGAAGATATAAATCATGGTTAACCTTTGAATTGGGTATCCTTCTTCCATTTTGTATTCTTTCTCCTTGTTAGTCCTCGGTTCTAGTTCTTCACTCTTTTTTCCTTACCTATCACATGGCTTGGTGTGTTCCTGTTCCTCTTTCAATCCATTTCCTTTTCACCTCAATTTTTTCGTAAAATTTGAATGGTGTCAAGCAATGTTAGAGCATGCCTCCAAGACATTTCCATGTCGACCATCGTAGAAGATATTTGGAGAAGTTTGAAGAGAGTAGCAATGGAGGACATCTTTTGATATTTACGTCTTGAGGGATCTTTATGCGTCATGCTTGAATGAGCCCGGTACAATGACATAGACGTGCATGAAGTTTTTTAAGTCATTATAGAAGAAATACAACTAATAGAGATGTATTTGGGTTCATTTGTTCCAGATAATATGAACTAACTCACTACAATGGCAAGTGGTTGAGCCACCTGAAGCCACAAAAAATAACCCATTGAAGCCACAAAGAATAACTCATTGTGTCCTGCCTCCCAATCATCTTTATGCTACTCTATCCTTAATTATAACCTTTTCATCTTTGCTCTACCCCATATCATCACCTCTCACGTCATGCCAATAACTTTCTAGTAGTCGACGACCTGCTCGAAAGAATCGCTCCTCTTCCCACCTACGAGCTCTACAACCCTCTGGTGACAGATGAAAGGACTGGGAAAGAGGCGAAGTTTAAAGCCTTATCATGCAAGCCCTAGAAGAAAATCAGGAGTGTACCTGCACTTTATCATCAAGTAATGCTATAGGATGCCCTGCATCATCACCTAGAGGATTGCTACGAAAGATTGATTCTTTTAAGACATGATTTTGTCGACTGATGCTTCTTATGGTCAACTCTTGCTGGATGCCACTTCTCAGACTTGTGGATCTCTTTGATGAAAAATGCGTTACAAAGGTTTCTACTCGATTTTGGTGAATGAAAGGTTTGATGGCATTTCTCCTAGCCAAAACAAGGTTTTCGATAGGATTGCCTGCTAACACTCTCTTATTTGTTTTGGCTGCAGATAGTCGCATAATAAATCAGGTGATCAATCATGGTCTCTTGGTGAGCTATGTTATCGGGGAAATCTCAATCCTTTAGTATGCATATGATACATTTCTATTCATATAAGATCGTCTATGAGATAAAGGGCATGGTTACTGTAATACCCCCAACTCTCGAGGTACGTGAATAGCGTGCAATATCAGTATTGCACGCCCGTGTGGTTCGGTGGTCACACTATGAAGTTCTGGAGGACTTCACCTTAGCTAGCGAACAGGTAAGGATGGGGTTTACCGCATGAAGGTTGTAGATCGCGAGTTCCCCTTGGCACAACGCAAGTGTTCGACGACACTTGATGGAGCTTGAGCTGCAACATCCACGTAGGAGCGTGGGGCCCACTGATGATGTGGCATGATGAGATGGCATGCTGATGAGGCATACGACACGACATGCCGACGGAGCGACTGACGTGGTGTCGGTTGCAGAAGACGAAGGGATTGCACGGGAGATGAAGAGCCAAGCGCACGAAGAGTCATCTCGGAAGACGAAGGGTCTTCGTAGAAGACTAAGAGTCCTTGCATTCATTGTACATGTAATAATGGTGTCCCTTCGTATACCCCCGACTTGCCTATATAAGGAGGGGTAGAGCTCATTTGTAGATAACACACTCATAGTGAGTCTCTTGCAATACAAAGAGGATTTAGTGCCAATTTCTTTTGTGTCCTTGTGCTTGAGTGCTTGTGTACGAGTATTTTAGCGGCGTGGATAATCAGTTTGCTGGTGTACATCCTACACGAAAGGGGAAGGCTGGTTAGTTTGCGCGAAGCTAACACCGCACAGGTTAGTCTCAAAAATTAGAGTTTGAGATTCACCCCTGTGACAGCTACCATGGTGGATATTTTGGTGAACTCTCTAGGTTGAAAATAAATAGAGAGAAGTCCGATTCCTTTCTTTTGTGTTGACCAAGGTAGGGGTGCTGGAATTTGGGATTGCATTGGGCCCATCTGTTGGTACTTTGCCTTCATGGTACATGGGGAACCCTTTAAGTTGTGACAGATTATGCCTAATAGATTGGTTACTAGTTGTTGAGAAAATATAGAGGAAGTTGCTTACTATTTACCAGATGTAACAACTTCGATCTTATGGCCTATTCAGATGCATATTATGGATGATGCATGATAGATAAAAAATCCACTACATGATTTTGCAATTGCTTGGTAGGAAACCTTATTACTTAGAAAAGCAAGAAACAAGTAGCAGTCTCTCACTCAAGTGCTGAGAGTGAATATAGAGGCATGGCTCATGCAACTGGAGAATTAGTATGGATACGCTCCGTACTCACCCAGTCTTCGTATCACTCTTAGCAATACCATGAGCTCACATGTAGCCACGATCTTCGTATCACTCTCAACGATACCACGATCTTCATATCACTCTCATGTAACTGGAGAATTAGTATGGATACGCTCGTACTCATCCGATCTTCGTATCACTCTCAGTGATACCACAATTGTGCAACCATGTATATAGCCAACAACCTCATTCTCACAAATGAACTAAACACGTGGAGATTGACCGCCACTACACTAGAGATCTATTACAAAGAGGTTTTTTTATACTTGAAATATAACATCTACATATCGGAGAACACATATGTTCACCAAGCTACTCGCGGGAACACAGTTCGAGAAATGTTGCAACAAACTGAGCACGATTGATAGTTATACTCAGCTTGAAGGGAAGTCTTGAGTACTTATATGTAAACCCTAACCTTCGGGATATTCTGGTGGACCCATTATATAAGAATCGCGTCCACTGTAACCCTAACCCTAGGACTCCACATATATTCGAAGCTCAAGGGTTCTCATTCTATTTAAGCAATTTTCTTCCTTCTGATTTCAACTTATTATTTTGGTGCTTCCAATTGAAACCGAAAAAATATATGCTCTTATTTCTTGAGTCACCCACATAAATATGTCTACGAATATACCACTCATCGAAGATAATTAGCTAGTTGACAAACACATGACGTACGATTTTGGTACGGAGTATGCTTACGATGAGTGATTAGGAGAGAATGAAGTAACCCCAAAGAGAGAAATTGCGAAGATGAGACAATGATCTAACACATACTAGAGATGTTCTCCTTTCTATCTTGTAAATATAGTAATAATTCAGCACATATATTTGATTGGCTGAGGCAAACAATACATTATCCACTTGTATTTCAACACGGTAAGGTGTAAATTCATACTTGTACACGTCTCTCAAGGAGATGCATACCACTATATGGTAAGGTGTAAATTCATACTTGTACACGTCTCTCAAGGAGATGCATACCACTATATAGTCAGTGGGAGCTAAACATGGGGGAGTTTGTAATCAATATATAGAGTAGTTGTAGGTTTATATATCTACTGAATGCTATCTATTGTGAAAGGAATGCGAAGGACAAGAGAGTGTCAATGGAGTGCATTATTTATCCATAAATGTGTTTGTTGCAACATCAATTATAAGCACACAACAAATGTATAATAACATATCACACCATGCATTTACAATGTCTCATGTATGATTTGAAGGCATCTAATGACCACATGCTTGATATATATTAGTATGCTTACTTAGGACATATTAATGATATACACAAACTTGTAAAAAAATGATCTGATAGGCCAACTATTCAACTTGTTTAATCAAGTTGTGGTGAAGTCGACTCGATTAGGCTCACTCGGTGGTGCTCAAATAGCTCATCCTGACAAATCGGCCTAGTTGGTGAGGAACTTGCTGCATTTGATGTTGTTAGGATTCCAATTACAAAAACTCTAACAAATAAATCAAGTACTTAATCGACCAAGATCATGCAACAAGAAAACCAGAACAAAGAGAAGAAAATGACCGAAGAACTAAGAAGAAAATGAGCGAAAAACTAAGGAGGGACGAAAGAAAAGCATAAGAAATTGCTAAGAAAGAAGCAAAGATGCAATAAGAAAGAAGTAAAGAAGAAGGTAAAGGACTCTCACGAGAAGATAAAGGAGTAAGGAAGAAAGGAAGCCAAGTCACTAGAATATCGTATTTGTGAAATATGGGCACAATGTCAGCAATCAGCATGCACTTTTGGCGATGGTATATATATATATATGATATTTTGCAATTTTAGCAAAGATTCACCCTCATTTTGATATTGTCATTGGCATACCCTCATCTGAAGCCATACTACCTGCCATATTGCAAGATAATGGGAGTCCCTATGTCCGACACTCGTGGCATGACACTATATGTTTGTGTGTTGCTAGCATGTCGTGGCACCTTGATCCAAAATTTGTCCTCTATGCGAAAGGGAAGGAGACAACGTGTTGCAATAGCTTGTCGAGTGAACTTATTAGTTGATCCGATTATAAAAAAATAATTATTTATATCGTTCTTTTTGTTTCTGCTACTGTCATTCTCTGCACTTGTCTATGGTTCGTAGGCCAACATTTAGATCCATAGAGAATAGCATGTCTCACGGCTGCTTTATAAAACTTTCTTTTGATTTTCAAAGGAATTTTCTTATAACAGAGAACAATATAGGCTCCTCTCCACTTTAGCCAACCTGCATTTTTTGCATTAGTAACATCTCCATCAATGTCCCCATCATGTTGCAAAATAGACCAAGTATCTAAAAGAATCTCTCTTTTGAATGTTATCTTTTACCTCGATTCCTTCACCATTGCTTCAAAAGTGCACTCCATATATTCAGTCCTAGACATACTTATATGAAATCTTTTAGTATCCAATTCATGTCTCCAGATCTCAAGATTCTCATTTACTCATCTCTAGCAAGGCTGCAAAAGTCGGTACTCGGTACTCGGTCGTGTCACTGACTAAGGATTAATCGGCAGTCGAGTGATTAATCGGATTTAGTCAGGCTTTGGTCGTTTTTGATTTTTTAAATATATATTTTTTGAAATCAGTTTTTTAATATATAAATCATTTTTATACATATATTATTATTTATTTACGTAGATTTATATATTTTTTCACTATCATACTGAATCAATAGAAGTAATTGAACAAATAAAGCATAATGCACATTAGAATAAGTTTTCTTTTTAAAAAATATAAAAACTGGTATCTTTAAGCAAAAATTGGTTGACTACTGGACCTAATCGAAATTAGTCGGTACTCGGTCAGTCACCCCACTCACTAGACTAGTCGAACCTACTAGTCGTGCTAGTCGAGTGACTTTTACAACATTGATTTCTTGTCTTATCAATCAAAAGAATATCATCATCGAATAACATACATCAAGGTATCTTATCCTGATTGTGTCTTGTCAACTTGTCCATAATCAAAGTAAAAAGGAATGTAATAAAAATTGAGCCTTGATAGAGACCAATGTTGATGTTAAAATAACCATTATTCCCAGATTAGATCCTTACACAAGATGAAGCCTTATCATATATATCCTTTATGAAGTTGATGCATAGGACATGTATTTGCCTTTTCCTTAAAACTCTCCACAATATCTCCAAGGGACAGAATTAAAGCCTTCTCCAAATCAATAAAAAATCTCATGGAGGTTCTTCCTTTTAGATCTATAAATCTCCATCATTCATCTCATCAAGTGGATGGCTTTAATAGTTAAGCGATCTGTCATGAATGTAAATTGGTTTTCTTTTACATTGGAAACTTGCCTCAACCTTCTTTCTATCACACATTTCCAAAATTTCATTGTGTGACTCATCAACTTGATACTTCTGTAATTTGAACAACTTTGAATGTCTCCTTTGTTCTCCTCCAATCCTCATGCATTTTCTTGCTTCACCTCATAAATTGAATAAATTTGTATGCCAAGTCAAACCACGCTCACCTAAAACTCTCCATACTTCTATAGGATTGTCATCAGGTCCTACACTTTTCCGGATGTCATAACCTTCAAAGCCTCCTCTACTTCCTTTGTATTTGTCTATAGCTTGCACGATTCAAGTAACTTTCACTGCTAGCTAGGTTTCCCAAAGTGTCCTCTTTATTTCCTTCTCCAATGAGAAGCTTATGGAATACTACTTCCAACTAGTCTATATTCTTCTGAGTAACAAACACTTGACCTTCCTTATCCTTAATGCATCTTACTTGAGAAAGGTTTTTGATCTTTCTTTCTCTTGCCTTGGCTAACTTGAATATATCATTCTGGCCCTCCTTAGAATTGAGAACTTCATAAGTTTTTGACTTAACTTTGCTTACAACAGGCTTTTTTGCTTCCTTCTTCTCTATTTTGTATTTTATGACAGTTTCCTCTGTTCTATCCTTAGACATAGCTTTAAAGTATGCTCTTTTAATATTTAACTTCTCCCGCACCCCTTCACTCTACACCAATCCTCCTTTTGACCAGAAGCCCGTCCCTTTGACTCGCCTAGCATCTCTTTGGCTACATTTGCTCTTTTAGATTCGAGCTTTTCTTGCACCCCTCCACTCCACCACCAAGCCTCCTTTTGACTTGGAGATCCTCCCTTTGACTCGTGCAGGATCTCTTTGGCTACTCTTCGGATACATGTTGCCATCACCTCCTACATCTCGTTTGCACTTCCATTATAATCCCAAGATAAGTTTTCTAAAACTTTCTCTTTGAAGTTTGATTGCTTGTATTAACGATTCCACCATATGGTTCTAGTGATCTTGAAAACTCCCCTTTTCTTTACCATCCCTTTTATTTGCACACCATGACTGACAATCAATGTTGGGTTGTCAAACTCTCTAACGCGATTACTTTCATTCTTTACAAATCAAACGATCTCTTTTCCTCAACCCAAAGTTATCTAATTGTGTTCTAGTCCGACCACTCTTGTAAGTAATTAAATGCTCATCCCTATTCTTGAAGAGTGTTTGTTATGAAAAGATCATAAAATTTCTTCTTCAAGCATCAATTTTAACTAAATCATTCGATCCTCAAATTTTTGCACATCAATTGCACAATTCTTCTTCAAGGCCTTATGAATAACCACTCCACCACCATTTATGCCCTTATCTTTACCTGAATACCATAGTTTAGAGCATGTCTTCTCGATCTTCTTTGCTTTCTGGCCAACTCATTTTGTTTCTTGATGATATAGTATCTGAATCTTCCTTCTTTCTATCGTATCTACCATTTCCATCAATTTGCCAGTCAAAGTGCCAATATTACAACTACAAATCTGAAACTTCCTTTGCAACCTCTTTTGAACTAACTTCTTTACTCGCATGTGCCCATCATGAGAGAACCCGTGCAAATTTTAGACTGCATCCGAGTGGCGATGCAACAGAACTAACTTATTTACTCGCATGCGTTCCTCATACAGGAATCCTTGCCAATTTTGAACTACATCTGTGCAACGATGTTGCGGTCCTTGCCAACTTCTCATTGCATTCTGGTGATGTAACGCGTCATTAGTAGGGAACACCCCAACAAAATCTAAATGTTTGCTTAAATCCATGTTGAAAAGATCGGAACTGTTTTGAGACAAATTTCTAAATAGTGTTTTTTTAAGAACACTAATTAGGATTTTTTTCTCTTACACAGGTTGTCAGCTACCTAACACGCAACCCTCCGCAATTTACCCGAGCTTGGGACCAACCATGGCTGAGTTATTACACATAATTTTCACAATTAAAGTAATTACAAATGCCTAACCGAATATTTCTGATTTATCACCTGAAATCCCTTTATTTTTCATTTCAGTGACTGAATACTGAAGCAACTTTTTCATTTCAGTGACTGAATACTGAAGCAACTTTATAAACAGCGGCAACAATCGGTTGCTACAAAGAGAATCTGCATTTATGAATCAGTCCATGTGGCCAACTTTGCTTGCAAATTTGCAGCTGAATCAATATACTAAACTGCAGATTCGCGTTGAGATCTTATTTTGGAGGGATGATTGGCTCCATATGGCACCGGTTTTTATGTACATATTAATGCACGTATGGTGATCCTCAATTATAACCTTGAAGTATATTTGCCATCACATCTACTTCTAGTATCATGGATGATTAAACATGCCTTGTTGAAGTTCGACACTCATGTTGTGGTGATTCTTGTTGTATCACTCTGCATCGTTTCGAGTCTCCTTTCTATTTTTTGTTCAGGTTTTGCCTTAGCACACAATCTGAATCCTTCTGTGCTACAGCATCTCTTGATTCGTCACTGGTGTATTCTCCTCTCTTCACCCTTTATCATCCCGTGATTTGTATTCACATGTGATCGAGATTTTTCTAACCCAAAGGTGCAAATGTGGGACCTTTATCAGCACCATCATGTTGTGAATCTGATAATTGATGTCTTATGAACTTTCTGTCCAGCAGAGTCAGAGGATCAATATCGACCTTTTTGGGTCTAACAGTCTTGTGTTTTGCTGGAATCCAAAAAAACTTCGAGGCTCAATTACCTCTGGATGGGATGGCATCCATGGATTTTATTGAGTGGATGGACTACTCTGCCTGATACCAACACAAGCTTCTTTTCTAAAACAATAATCTCAATGCAAGCTAACAGGCTTTATCTTTATTCTCTTTGTTGGAGACCGAGATTGCTTCTTTGTTGCATCTCCTTGAGAAAGTATTGCATGTGAAACTATGCTGGAGTGCTTAAGCATATCTCCCTCCAGTGTTCATTCTATTGGACAAATATTGATTTTTTTCCATGGAGTGAAAGATGAGCCTCAACTCTTAGCTTGATGGTGTTTACTGACGATAATAATATCAATGGAATGGACTTTCATAAGATCGTAATTTGGAATAATTCCAAAATAAAGCCTGCATCTACTTTCTCTGAAAATTAAAAAAGAAAAGGAAAGATCTAGAATACACACTTCGCTATCATGTTGAACAATTAAACCAAATAAGAGGGCACATCCTGGTTCAGGATGGCAGAGTGCCATATTATTCCATAGGGATGGTGACTAGAATTCAATGATTTTATTATCTATTAAAAAGATTAATACTGGTAATAGGCCACCTTATATAGGCTCGTACCCTCAGAAACAGTCTCAACTCGAGCAATGTCGATCGAAATAGAAGACACAATTCTAATTATCTCTGGTAGGATTCCATAGACCACCAAATTTGAATTCGTAACTCCCAACATAGCCTTCCACTGGAATGTTTGTGTTAATTTTTCCGAGGGGATTCCAGCTTTTTGGCTACTTGTATGTTTTCCCTGTTTATTAGACAACTAAGTACCTTGTATGCCTTATGCCGCTGTCTCTTGCTTTTTTGCTCTTTGTAACAATGAATGAATATTTTAACACACTTGTAAACATTATTTTCATAATATTGCAATACATTCTGAAATATAATTTTCCAAGAACTTCAGAAGCCACATTTTGGCAGGCAGGCTTTATACTTGTTCGATAACAGATTTGTCTGACATTGTGCTTTTCCTGAACATGTTTTTGGTTTACAAGTTTCATTGGAATCAAAAGGGAAGTTTACAGAATGTTATTCTTTAAATTTGTAGAGATGCTCCATTATATTTGGAATGGGCACCCAGTGACATTCTCTCTTCAAGAACATCTGAATCAGTTGAACCGAAGGCAGTTGCTGGAGATCATGAAATTACGAGAGTGTTGGAGGAAACGGTGGATGGGGTCCCTGACATTGATCTGGATCCAGATAGAACAGAGGTTCGATGCTATTCTAGTTCCAGTATATGTTCCTCTAGATAATCTTTATTTAATTGAGAATATCCGAAGCATCTCTCCTCTTTAAATAAATTTCTATCTGGATGTTAAAAGATGATGATCAACAGATGATTTCACTAAGGCTCGTTTGGTTGCTAGGTTACCCCGTGGTAACTTGGCTTACCCTAGATCTTACCTTGCATTCCTAGGTTGGAAGTAGTTTTTTGGACCCCACAATTTCTTTATTATAATATTTTTAATCACGTTCAAATAAAAAAGTTAACATAAAAAGCATATTATAATCACAAAAAAGTTAATCTAATCCATAATCAATGTGACATCACGTCACATTTATCATTCCAACCCTCCTAAACATCGAAATAGCTACTATTCACAGGAGGTTATTCCAACCCAACCCAGCCATGTACTCTTGGTGGATTTATGACCACGATTTCTTATATTTCATGATATACATGTATTTGTTTATGTACCTTATCGTTAGAGTTATACCGTGGGGTGGGGAGATTCTACAAGCTAATACGTATGACATAATATGAAGATGTAACCTCTTGGGTCATCCGTCCCCATGATGATCATCCCGACCGTCATGAACCATGTTGTGGTTGATGTTCTTAATCATTAGACTGATATTAGGGGGTTCATGTAGCCTCTTTTTATCATCAACTTTTAAAATTTCGTGGGACTATTAGTGGGTATACATGTAAAGCAAAGGGAAGTTGACACAACAATGAAATGAATTAATGTTACATCATTTTTTTCTAAAGGTTACATCATTTTTTTCTATAACATCTTGCAATCTGGATTGTTGAATTAGGTCATAGTCGTCCCTGCTAGTAATCAGCAACCATGGTATGACATATATATATATATATCCATTGACTCTTTGATAAATATTTTAATGAAAACTATGTAATATCCGATACTCTAATGACAATTATAATCAAGGGATTTTTACACCCATAACCCTGAGTAATTTCGCAATAACAATCATAATCCTGCATAATAGTGAATTACACGATAAACCCTGAGTAATGCTTAACTCTTGCACAACATAACCCTGTGTTATGTTCCGTTTGAGATCCCGTTATCTTTGACGGTTTCCGTTAAGTAAAAGACAAAGTTGCCCCTAATCCATATTCTTATTTGCAAATGATTTCATCTCACCTCTCTCCATCATCTTGTTGCGGGAGTTGAGGTCGCAGGCGAAAGTCGACGATGTGGGGGCTGTTAGAGGTGGTCACCTGGAAGCTTGAGATGTTCGTTGGGGAGGAGGGGACTCGCAGGCACGCATGGGGCTCCTTGGGTCATCAGAGCTTGGGGAGGAGGGGTCTCGAAGCTTACAGGCGCGCGCTACGGGGAGGTGGGGGGGGGAAGGGGAGGGGGGTCGAAGGATGCGGGCACGTGGCGGGGAGGTAGGGGGCTCCTGGGGCAGGGACTTGGGGTGCACGCGCAGGCGGGGGGGGGGGGGGGAGGTCGAGGCTTGCGGGCGCGCGTGGCGGGGAGGCAGGGGGCTCCTGGGGCGGGGGCTTGGGGAGCACGCGCAGGCGGGCGCGCGCGGCGGGGGCTCCTTGGTACGCGCATGCGGGGGGGGGGGGTCGAAGCTTGCAGGCACGCGTGGCGGGGAGGCAGGGGGCTCCTGGGGCAGGGGCTTGGGGAGCACGCACAGGCGGGCGCGCGCGGTAGGGAGGCAGGAAGCTGGAAGGCACGTGTGGCGGGGGGGGGGGTCGAAGCTTGCAGGCACGCGTGGCGGGGAGGCAGGGGGCTCTTGGGGCAGGGGCTTGGGGAGCACGCGCAGGCGGGCGCGTGCGGTAGGGAGGCGGGAAGCTGGAAGGGGCGGGGGGGGGGGGGGGGGGTCGAAGCTTGCGGGCAGGGGGTGGGCGCTCAGGGCTGGGGGGGGGGGAGTCTCCCGGTGGGTCGGAGCTTGCATGCGTGGGCGGAGGGTGTTGCTATGGGGAGTGACAACGAGGGTGAGGGATGCAAGGGGGCAGAGGGGAGGAGGGTGTTGCTGTGGGCGGACGGGGGTGGCTGTAGGCGGAGGGAGGGAGGAGGAAGAAGGGGAGGGGGTCGGCTAAGCCGGAAGAATGGAGGAATTTTTTTAAAATTTTTTTTCAGCTGTTGGATACAAGAATGGTTGGATTAACCCAATGATATAGTTGGGTTAAGGGAAAAATTAACGAAGGGTCATGAGTGTGAGATGGAGTGATTACTCAGGGTTTATCATGTAATTCGCTATTATGTAGGGTTATGATTGTTATTGCGAAATTACTCAGGGTTATGGGTGTAAAAATCCCTATAATCGATGACTCCCTCTTTGATTCGATGGTAATTTAGGAAAAAGATATATAGAGTTATACATCTTTACTTTTGTTGTCCACATCTCTATAATTTCCTCATATATTATAGTTCTATATGATATATGTTTATCAGTTTCATTAGTGTATAGTTTATTGTAGTTTTTATGTTTAATTTCCTTTATAAACCTCACTTCCAGGGAAAACTCCTTGTTCCGGTTTTATTTTTTTCTCAAACCTTGTCAGCAACCTATTCATAAAGGCAACAAAAAAAAATAATTGGGTCATTTTGTTGCCTTCAGCTAGTTGTACTAATGACCCTAAGTTGGCAATAAGGTGGCTGAATTGAATATCAGCTATAGTAATTCTACCTGGAGCTAAATCTGCCCCCACTCATTAGAAGTCGTTGACAACAACAGCAAAACCTTTTCTCATTAAGTAGGGTCGGCTACATATATAAGTAGAAGTCATTGAGTTTGCCCAAGGTTGACAGTCAACCTTCCAATTGCGAATAGAATAGAAGTTCTCCTTTATAAGTTTCTTTAGAGATCAGCCTCAAGCAACATATAATTGTTTGTCAGTATAATATTTGTTATCAGACTTTTGATATGAGTTCTCATGAGACGAGCTTCATTGCTATTCTTACAATACAAGGTCATGTCATTGTTCCCAATTGTTCAAAGATGTTTCATTTCTCAGGCACTTCTTGACTTGAGCCCTAGAATTCCTCAATGTCATCAACATCAATACCAATAGAGAATCAATTGATCTTTCATAGCGGATTACACGAAAATAACACCAATGAATATGGTACTTAATTTTGCGTGTGCGTATAATGTTGATATGCATACTTCCTAGAATAACAAGGCCCAACACCACAACAAAATCCTATTTGCATCTTTTTTGCATGTTAAACACCTTTTTTGCCATCGGAGTTGAAGACCCTTTTTGAAGCAGTGAAGGCCATATCGGTATCGGTATCGATATCGGTAACGTGTCGATACGATACAGCGTCGATATGTCGATGCCATATCGTCGATTTCGAACGGAGTTTGTGAATAAAATAGCCTTGGAGGGCCAATTATCGGCCATATCATCAATATATTAGTTACATGTAGATACCGATATATCACCAATATTTCGCTGATATATCGCGATAAGGCCTTCTATGTTGTTAAGGCCTTCACCATTCCAATTGTGATATCCAAACTACACTCCAGCAGTCAATAAACCATTACCTTCGCTTGAAGCAAGCTTCTATCCAATAATTAAATATGTCAAGAAAACCTCATCACCAACAAGAAGTTTAAATAGAAACACAAGAAAAAAGAGGAAACACGAATCATTATAAAAAGAGAGAGGACACAACTTTTTTGCCTCATCCAATGATGTGAGCACTTCATCTAATCGTAACCAAGGAATAATCGGAACAATATTATAGTTGATGTTGGTGATGCAGTGCTATTTAATTTTTTTTGACATGCTTAGCGGGATTTATATGTGCTCTAGGGCTATATAAGGACAAGAACTACTTGTAATAATTGACGAATAAATTTTTAAATGAATATGAAGCATAATTTTTTTTTCATGTGGCATGGGGAGGCTTTTCTTTAATGTATTTGGATATTCATTTATTGTTGTAGGGGGTATGCCATGTTCTGTAACCCTCACCCTATTGGGGTACTTTGGTCCTCTGAGCAAAGAGAGGCAATGCCACTTATTGCAATCCGAGCTCCCGGTATCATAAGAAAATTATATTTCGACTATTAACTTACCCACTGACAAGGTCGCAGAAAGCGGTAGTTGGTACTCGGTTGACTAGGATTAATTGCAGTCGTATAACTAATCGGATTTAGTCGATCATTAATAGGTTTTGAATTTTTTAATTATTTTAAATATATAAATCAATTTTTATACACATATTTTATATATTTACATTGATTTATACATTTTCTATACTATCATAATGAAATAAAAGAAGTAATTATCTTTAGATATAACATCAAATATCAATGTTTAGGAAGGCGCTATGCGGTATTCAGTCGGAGGGGTCATTGCATAGAGAGTATGCGGTATGCGGGAGAGTATGCGGTTTTATGCGGTTTGGTATTTTTATTATTAAAAATATAAATAAATTTTTAATATTATGGTAATATCCTCAGTCGGGAAAGTATGCGATTTTATGCGGGAGAGTATGCAGTTTTATCTTACCTTAACCTAAGAGAGACTAGGGTTTTCTGACAATGCATCTTTTTAACTGTGTTTACTGTTGAAAGAAATGTTACAGTTCTTATTTGTTTTCTTTCCTTTTTCGTTGTGATCTTTTGGTTTCTGGCTTATTGAATATCCTATCTTTTGACAGTCAAGGTCACTATTTGTTAAGAATTTGAACTTCAAGACATCAGATGAAGTACTGAAAAAACATTTTAGTGATAATATCAAAAAAGGACAAATACGAAGTGCGAAGGTAAATGCCTGATTTCATTTTTTGGTAGCTTGTACCGTCACATGTTTTCATTCCTGATTCTTCCTTTATTTGTTAATGGCAGATAAAGAAACATGTAAAAAATGGAAAAAATGTCTCCATGGGTTATGGTTTCGTTGAATTGGATTCTGTAGAGACCGCAACAGATGTATGCAGGAATCTACAGGTATTATACTTTAAAAAATCTTTTGTTTCACGTGTTTGGTTTGGCATGGGCAACTTTATATTAGGTTGCATTAAGATCATTGATGGGATTAAATTGGTATCGCAGGGCTAATGCCATTGATTCTTTTTGTAGGGAACTATTTTAGATGGGCATGCTCTTTCATTGCAACTCTGCCGTGCAAGGAAAGATACTATTTCTAAAAAGAAAGTTGATAAAGACAAGTGTTCGACAAAAATAATTGTCCGAAATGTTGCATTTGAAGCTACGGAAAAAGACTTAAAACAGTTATTCAGTCCATTTGGCCAGGTAGTTTTTTATCAGGTCTTTTTTAAAATTTCACTTAAACAGAGATAGTAATTTATGTTTATTATTTGGATAATTAGACTTGTGATTCACTGTTTTAAAATGTATATGATTGCCATTTAAGTTTATTAGCTAGCTTTCCTTTTTCAAACTTCTGTAGACTGCACTTGCACCTCTGGTCTCCAAATTTCTTTAACTATAACTCGCTCCTTGATTAAATTATCTAACAGGATTCTCAAATACTCTCTTCGTCTACCTTTCTAGATATGAAGTTTTCTATATAAGAAGTTGAGTTCAGTCATCTTAAATGCATGCAATTATTTTCCTATATAAACTGAGGCGTAAGCCTCGACCGCTTCGAGGCTACGCCTCGCTTCTAGGAAAAACATCTTGTTTTGCCTTTCGTTTTTTCAAACCTTGCTAGCTTGTTAATATCCATTACTTTGTAAGAGGGGATTGATTCAAAGAAACTTGTATTACTATATAGAAAAATGTAGAACAAGTTGTTGATGTCTTCCTCAAAGGACTTCTCGCCAAGGTTTTAGAGTTGAACTGGACATCAAATCGAGCAGGTATCGATTTTGGATTTTTATGGTCGGACCGGTCAAACCGGTGTTGACGTCAGTGACTCATAAAAATCGGAAAAATCTAACCGTTGCATTGTTGGTTTGGTTCATATGGTCCAGCCGGTTCGAACTGAGTTAGACATGTATTTCATACAAATAAATATGAATAATGCTACATCATATATTTTAAGGATTTATACACTTGTTTTAAATTACAGAGGTATCAAGCTGACGAGTCACACTATGAAAATTTTGGAATATGGTATCGAAAGAAGGTTGCGGCAACTTTCCAAAGTAAAAGAAAATCAATTCAGATTCATGCGAGGTCGCTCAACTAATAAAGACATCCACTTGCCGAGGAGAATAATTGAGATTTATAGAGCTAAAAAGAAGAACCTCCTTATGTTTTTTTGTTGATTTGGAGAGTTTTATAGAAGAGACAAGTACCTAGCCTATACATTAATCTCATAAAAGATATGTTTGATGGGGCTTTATCTTGTGTAAGGATACAGTCTGGGAAGACTGACTATTTTGGCATCAACATTGATATGCATCAAGGTTCAACTTTGAGTCCATTCTGTTTTATTTTGATTATGAACGAGTTGACAAGTCACATTCAGGATGATATACCTTTATGTATGTTATTCACTGATGATATTATGTTGATTGATGAGATCAGAGATAGAGTAAATGAGAATCTTGAGGTCTGAAGATATGCATTGGAGACTAAAGGATCTCGTATAAGTAGGGCTAAGAATGAATATATGGAGTGCAGTTTTGATGAAAGCAATGGTGATCGAATCGAGGTGAAGATTGGTGACGATAACATTCAGAAGAGAGATTCTTGTAGATATTTGGGATCTATTTGTAACATGATGTGGAAATTGATGGAGATGTTACTAATAGAGTAAATGCATGTTGGCTAAAGTGGAGAGGAGCCTCTACCATTCTCTGTGATAAGAAAATTCCTTTGAAAATCAAAGGAAAGTTCTACACATCAATCGTGACTCGTGAGACCCGCTATGCTCTATGGATCTGAATGTTGGCCTATGGAACATAGATATGTGCAGATAATGGTAGTAGCATAAATGAAAATTCTAAGGTGGATGTCTGGACACACACACACACGTAAAGATCGGATTCGGAATGGTGCAATCGGAAGGAAAGTTTGTGTAGCTCCGATCGAGTATAAGATGCGAGAAAATCGATTAAGGTGGTTTGGTCATTTGTAAAGAAGGTCAGCTGATGCACCAATGAGGAGAAGCGAGTTTTGGGATGTCGTGGCTAAAACACAAAGTGTTGGAATGAGACTATACGAAGAGATCTTAGCTTTTTGGATCTAAACCCGAGAATGTTTCTAAGATAGATATGAATGGAGGCAAAGAATCCATGTAGCCGACCCTTCTTAATGTGGGAAAAGGCTTTGTTGTTGTTGATACACTTGTTTTCTTCAAAATTTTTCCTTGTACCCTATATTTTTAAAATTGGATGGGTGCTCCCCTTCATTTTTACAAAACTCATAGTAGTGGTCTTTTCTTAGCTCCTATATTATACAAGCATACTTTTTAAGTATATAGGGGCACACGTGTAATTGCTTAAAAGTTATGGCTATAAATGTTATTAGAAAAACTCGCAAAGTATATTTGTAACATTTAAAAAAAATCATATATGTGATGTAGAACACAACAACAAAGTCTTTTCCCACAATTAAGTAGGGTCGGCTACCTGGATTCTTCGCCTCCATTCAGATCTATCGTGGATCAATGTCGGGCTTATATCCACAAAACTAAGATCCCGTCGTATAATCCCTTTCCAGCACTTCTTGGGCTGTCTTCGCCCTCTCTTAGCCGACTCAATATCCCAACACTCACATCTCCTAATTGGTGCATCGGTTGTTCTTCTTTGCAAATGACCAAACCATCTTAGGCGGTTTTCTCGCATCTTATTCTCGATCGGAGCTACACCAACTTTCTTTCTAATTGCATCATTACGAATCCGATCTTTACGTGTGTCCACACATCCACCTTAGCATTTTCATTTCTGCTATAGCCATTCTCTGCACATGTCTATGGTTCATTGCCAGCATTCAGATCTATAGAGCATATCAGGTCTCACGACTGCTTTGTAAAACTTTCCTCTAATTTTAAAGGAATTTTCTTATCATAAAGAATAACACAGGCTCCTCTCCACTTTAGCCAACCTGCATTTATTTTATTAGTAACATCTCCATCAATTTCCCCATCATGTTGCAAAATAGATTTCAGATATCTAAAAGAATCTCTCTTCCGAATGTTATCGTCACCAATCTTCACCTCGATTCCTTCACCATTTTTTTCATCAAATGTGCACTCCATATATTCCATTTTAGCCCTACTTCTACAAAATCCTTTAGTATCCAACTCATGTCTCCATACCTCAGGCTTCTCATTTACTCCATCTCTAGTCTTGTCAATCAACACAATATCAAATGTTGATGTCAAAATAGTCAGTCTTCCCAGACGAGGTCCTTACACAAGATAAAACCCCATTATACATGTCCTTTATGAGGTTAATGTATAGGACATGTACCTGTCTCTTCTCCAAAACTCTCCACAATATCTCTCGTGGGACAGAATCATAAGCCTTCTTCAAATCAATAAAGATCGTATGGAGATTCTTCCTTTTAGCTCTATAAATCTCCATTGTTCTCCTCAACAAATGGATAGCTTCAATAGTTGAGTGACCTGGCATGAATCCGAATTGATTTTCTTTTACGTTGGAAACTTGCCTCAACCTTCTTTCGATCATACGTTCCCAAATTTTCATATTGTGACTCATCAACGTGATACCTCTGTAATTTAAATAATTTTGAATGTCTCCTTTATTCTTATAAAGAGACACCACGATACAATGTTCATGCATTTTCTTGATTTACCAAATAACATTTGAATAGATTCGTAAGCTAAGTCAAACTGCGCTCACCTAAAACTCTCCATACTTCTCTAGGGATGTCATCTGGTCCTACACCTTTCCCAGGTCTCATAACCTTCAAAGCCTCATCTACTTCCTTTCTTTGTATCCAGCTATATAGCTTGCACGATTCAAGTGACTTTCACTACTAGCTAGATCACCTAAAGTGATCTCTCTATTTCCTTCCCCACTGAAAAGTTTATGGAAATACTGCTCCCATCTAGTCTCTATATCCTTCCAAGTAACAAGCACATGACCTTCCTCATCCTTAATGCATCTCACTTGAGAAAGGTCTTTGGTCTTTCTTTCTCTTGCTTTGGCAAACCTGAATACTTTCTTCTGGCCCTCCTTCAAGTCAATATTTTTGTACAAAACTTCATAAGCTTTTGATTTAGCTTCGCTTACAGCCTTCTTTGCTTCCTTCTTCCCTGTTTTGTAGTTTGTGACAGTTTCCTCTGTTCTATCCTTAGACATAGCTTTAAGGCATGCTCTTTTAATTTTTAGCTTCTCTTGTACCCCGTCACTCCACCACCAAGCCTCCTTTTAACCTGGAGTTCCTCCCTTTGACTTGCTTAGCATCTCTTTGGCTACCTTTCGGATACAAGATGCTACTGCCCCCCACATCTCGTTTGCACTTCCGCTACAATCCCAAGATAAGTCTTCTAAAACATTCTCTCTGAAGCTCGATTGCTTCAGTGGAAGATTCCACCATCTAGTTCTAGTGATCTTAGGAACCCTCCTCATTTTTACCAGCCTTTTTATTTGTACATCCATGACTAATAAACGATGTTGGGTGTATGTGATGTAGAAAATTAACAATTTTATAACTATTCAAACTCTAATTGATGACAAGTTTTTGCTAATTTACTTCACATATTGTGACTACGACAACTTCGTCTTACATCAAGACATCATTTGTTGTTGGAAGAGAAATACCCCCACGCACAATGTGGGTAGATAGATAGAGACAATGCTTGTACGGCAAGGAGAGGTGATGTTGGGTACTAATTGGCAACATGGCCTCAAATTTCAGCGAAATTCAGTCGAATTTCTGTCGAATATCGATATCCAGTCGAAATCGAAATTCAACCGAAATGACCGAAATATGGGGGTCCTAGTACAAAAAATGACCGAAATGACCGAAATTTCGGTCGAAATTCCACCGAAATTCTGTTTAATGGTGACCGAAACCGACATTTAGGGCCTTGATTGGCAAGGCGAAGAGAAAAAAAAGTACCATACTGTGAATTAGAACGAAACTAGATCGGATAATTGGTACAGATTGTTCTTCTGCTTTCTCTGAATGTGGATTAAGGAAGCTATTCATCCTTTCCCAGGTCAAGAGTGTGCGCCTGCCCATGAAGTTCGGCAGCCACAGGGGGTTTGCTTTTGTGGAGTACATCACGAAACAAGAAGCTCAGAATGCACTGCAAGCCTTGTCCAGCACGCATCTGTATGGCCGCCATCTGGTAAGATGAAATAACAACTTCATCTCTTCTATTATGCTCTGAGGCGGACACATGATTTTGCTCTACTACTACATGGACAGGTTCTTGAGCCGGCCAAAGAAGGCGAGACTTTGGAAGAGCTGCGAGCTAGAACAGCTTCCCAGTTCTCGGACGATGGGTTCCGGAAGTTATCCAAGAAAAGGAAGCTCATGGCAGTTGCTGATGAAGCCAAGCACAAGTTTGAGAGTATCATGGAATGAGAACTTATTGTTCGTGATCAGAAAATGTAGATTTTTGTTTTTACTGGTACTAGTAATGTAATATTTAATTTAATTTAATTATATTTCAGTTTAGTTGCACATTATCTCTTTTAGTTTAGGTGCACACTGTAAAGTCTTGGAAAGTACGCTTTGCTTGTTAACTTTGGTTCCACAAGTGCATAACGCATATGCTCACACATGCAGGTGCTCACGCATGTACATGAGCAATGTGCATGTGCATGTGCATTGCGCATAATGTTCATTGGCTTATTATGAGCAGCAAATATAATCATTTTGTTAAGATTAATTCATCAGAATTATCCTCTTATTAACAAGCGTAATCTTAAGTGATGTTTTTTCTGTTTAACACATAATTATATTAGACAATTGCGATTATCGTTGGTATCTCTATTGATCAATATCATTGATTTTCCCCTGATTTCTCTTTTTTTTCATTATGAGTTCATTCTTTAGTTTTTCCTTTTTGCTATGTATTTCTTTCTCATTTTCGTTCACATTTTTTTACTAGGTACGAGTTTTTTTTAATTATGATGAGCCATGTGCATGTGTGCTTTTTTAAAGTCAAACAACAAATTTGTTGCACATGCATGACTTATTTTTTTAAGAAATAATTATTACAATTGCAATAGTAAAATCAAACATCATGCTAAGCATCACTCATTACAACTCTTAAACATTCTTCCCGATTTTTTTGCAGTAATAATTCAAATTTTTATAATCTTAGATATTAGTATATTTCAACATTCTTCATTTAGGGTCCGCGTTCGGTTGGTGTGGTGGTGTGGGATGGAGTATCTCGTCCTTTGAGAGGATGGTAAGATGGATGAGTTGATTTGAATAGTAGGTGTTTGGATAGATGGTGGCTTGGGTTAGAGTTGAATGTGTTTGTGATTTGATGTGATTGATTGTAGTTATTGTGATTATGATTGGGTTGTGATTATTGGGAAAATATTATTTAAAGTAATGAACATGATTTTCTATCAATATTTTTGTATTGGATAATTTATATTTCACACCGCAATTTATTTACAACAAAAAATATCTTAAAATAGATGGATGTGTATCATCATTAGAATCTTGTATACCTTGTCCATCCAATTTCTTTGCATTTTTGAACATGTAAATACTTTTGCGATTGGTAAGGCAACATCCAAATTTTTTACGCATGCACCACCAACCTTGATTTGGTAACATTGTAATGTCTATAGATTACGATCTGTTGGAGTAGAAAATGAGTTACAATGTGATGACACATCAACAAGAAATATTTTTCCATGAGATAAAAAATCCAACCCAACTTACAAATAGTTCCATCATATCATGATTACATTATCTAATAAGAATACTACCAAAAAACTACACTCACATCATGTGCTTATCAATCATGTGGTCTTCCACCACCTCGATTCTTGCACCTTGCATTTTGCAGTCATAGTGTCTCAACCATCTCTCTAAATGAAGATATCGTGCCCCTTGCATCATCTAGCTCTGAGTAGAGGCATCCTAATCCATTATCCTTTTCTTATATCTATTTCAACGCATTCCCTATTTTCAACTTCCTTTTCATACAATCGTTGAGCGATGAAGAATTTGCGACATTTTCCATTGTCCTTGGTGCACGCACATACAGTTGTTGATGATTGCATTGATTCATTGAGCACACATAGAAGAGTCGTCTCACATGATTCTGATTCTTATCTTCGTACTTCAGAACCAATGGATATGTGCAACGACATCTTTTGGTTGACTCCATTCTTAATGTCCTATAATTTCAAAAAAGTAAATATTACATTGCTAGATAATTACTTCGATAAATAAAGGACAAGTTGATACATGGCAGAGAGATGGACAAGTTTTATATTCAAACATTTCAAGTAAAACGTGACCGTCGACATTATGATATGGACTAACGACGAAAAAATGAATTGAGAGGTATGCATTATGTCTATCTTCTTCATCTATTGCATAAGCAATTCTGTCTCGCAATACCTCTCCCCGAAGGCTATCATTACAAAGGATGCCAACAACATGATGTTCGTCTTCATCGACCTCCTCAGGCAAGATGTCCTCTTCGTTGTCATCGGATATCAAATCTCCCATGTTCAGCCGTATAAAGTTGTGAATGATGCAGATTGCTCTAACGACATCTCTTTGTATGTCGAACATATACGATGGTAAATCTCGCAAAACAGTGAAACCTATTCTTCCATACATTGAAGGTGCGCTCCACTACATTGCGCAAACTTACGTGGAGATGATTAAATAAATCCTTATGGTTTTCATATTGACACCCACATATCGCCAAATAGGAAGATGATATAGGGAACCTCGGTATGGAGCTATGAATGTGTCTGTATTCGAGTAATCACAATCTTCTAAATATTAGCAGCACTCGGGGACAACAAAAGAGCCAATCTCGACATAATCACAAAGAATAGTCTTATCTTCACATGAACCCTCCCAACCACTAACGATGTATGTAAAACATTGACTGAAGTCAACAACCATAACATTCTGTGTCGGAAAGGATTGTAGCTATGCGAGGCCATCCCTAACAAAGGACCTATGCCACATAAAAAATTATCTTAAAAAATTTAACTACTATTGTTGGTTTTATTGTAATGTAAGAGACAATCATTGTGCACGCATTAAGCTAAAGATAAATCATTTCATATATGAAGAGATAAATGATAATTGTGGTTTTCACATGGCCACATCCTACATGAAAATAGGGTTAGCTAATCCGACCTGCAATGTGCACATGATCTAATGGGACATATATCATAATTTTCCCTATAAATTGTTTCCTGCATTTGATCCTTGCAGAGAAGAAAATATATAAAGGAATGTTCGTTATAACTATCGTCATTGTGCATGCATGAAGCTAATAGATAAAGTGTGTCATAAAAAAATAGACAAACAATAACTTCTTGTCATCATACAAGATCCTGAAAGAAAACATAGTTAACTAATCGACATGCAACGTGCACATGAACCATTGTTTCCTGCATGACAAAGCATAGTCTTATGATGAGCCCAAATCCTGCATGTAAACCATATTACACATATCAATAGAGTACAATAAAATTACCCAATAGAGTCATAAAATTGTCCTAAGAAATTAAAAGTTCGAAGCTGTTTTTAACACTGTCTAACAGTGCTAGGAGAAGTGACCAAATTTATTTGGGGTGATATGTATCTTGGACGAACAGTCATCTCGACCCATGCGTCCAGCTTATCTGGGTCATCGTTGACATGGTAGAAAATAGTTCTATCACTCATTGTTGCTAACTTATCTGCAATTCTTTCAAACTGATCGTTGTTAAGGTCCGCCCGAAGGCGCTTATTTCCCAGCATGTTGCGTTTCTGGTGGTCGAAGGGTGTAATGGCGATGGTGGTAACGACTGGTGGAGTTAAGGAAGGGGAGTCCTATAGGTTACACGAGGGAGACGAAGCGAAGGGCTGCACGAGGGAACCGTTACGGAGTGAGGGGGTCACCGGAGAGCGGCACGAAAATGGAAAGGGGCGGCAGGTCTCGCACGGTGCAACAGTTGGGGAAGGGGCATTAGGAGGTAGGGGATGAAGTCCTAGCCGTTGGATCTAATGATCCAAAAGCTAGGATGACGGTGCGGATGGAAGGGTGGGATTTGATCAAGGATTTGATCGGAACGACGGAGATTGGGGTGCTGATGGATGGCTAGGATGAGATATGGAGTCTCATCCTACGGCGAGGGGTGTGGGGATGATGTGGCGCGAGGACAGTCGTGGGATGGTGATAGGGTCGGATGGTTGTGAGGAAGGCGCTAGGGAGCGGTAAGAATCTGATCTGAGATCAGATCAGACGCCTGGAGATGGAGCAGGTTTGTGCAACCAAGTGGGAGGTGAGGATCAGACGGCTCCAGGAGGGGCCGGGAGGCGGAAGGAGGAGCGGACCACGTAGGCAGCTCAGAGGGCGCCACGTGGCCCAATTAGAAAATTAGATAAATGTAAAAATAAAGGAAAATTAAAAAGAATTAATTAAAGGAAAAATTAGGAAAAAGTCAAAACATGAAAGTTGTAGATTTGATGTTGGACAAAAATCCAAAAGAGATCATTTATACAAAATATATTTTTTGAGGACATTTTTAAAGGGTTAAAAACACTGATTTTTGGGCTTTGACATTTTTGTGGTTTTTATTCCTTTTAAGGGTCGGGAACTTATAAACAATTAATCAACCTAATTTTTAGAGGTTTTTAATAATAAAAAAATTACAAATTAAATAATAGTAATTATATACACTAAGTATAGGTTAATTAAATATAGATTATATACAATATAGTACAAGATAAAATGAATGAATTATAGGTGATTTTTATTAGATTATTTTAAGTAAGGAGTTTAATAATTGGCTTTTAGCATGATGAATGCGAGATTCATCATACCCCTATACTTAAACTATGCTTATCCTCGAGCATCTAAAGAATGAAGGAGTCGGATTAATTCCTGACAATGTATCTGAATTTTCAAGGCTCAATTTTTTCGAAGACCCTTAATTTAAGTAATCCTAAAATTCCGGTCTTAACCATGCTCTAACCATAAGGTATCCAACTTCTCTAATTATCAGACTCTCTTTTTGTACATATAACATAAGGATATGAAATTTAGTGTATTGTAAGAGTCGAGTCGAGACATCACTCGAAGTTCAAGTACAAGAGACTCTCCTTTGGACCTAATCCTCAACACTAGGGAATAAGGCTATTCTTGCTTCAGTCAACCGTCTCATTAGTTTGTCAGACTTGAAAGTGTAGATGGACGGTCAGATGTTGGAGGGCATAAGGTTGTGTTTATTTTTCTCTCCCTCACGTTGGAACAAGGGACCTCTCGAGTGCCTTTTTCCTCAACACAAGTAGACTTTTAGCTTGTTGATCAGTGTGTCCATCAAGAGAGTTGGAGTCCTCTGCACTTGTTTTTCTGGGAGTACACCGGGATGTGTCTTTTTTGAGTATCTAAGATACCTTCGACACCCAGACCTGTAGCATTTACGATGCAGAGCCCTTTTTTTGTGCCAGCCCGACTTCTTGGTCCTAATTAGCGCTTAGTCCAAGTGGACACTTTGAAAATCTTTAGGAGCGCTCGCCATTGGTGGAAGCTCATTTATAATTTGACTTTGGAGGATATAGATTTTCTTTGGACATTTCTTTTTTTTCTTCTAGTTTGTTGGCTATCTCCACTTCTTTTACCAAAAGTTGGCGCATATTGATCAACAATTAAATGAAGTTTCATCACACCCTGGCACATAGGTAAATATCAAAAGATAACACGTGAATTTGTTCACATACTGGCTAAAGTTTTGCTGACACTCAGGTTTATTGAATTCTTCATTAACTTTATCCCATCCTCGAGCATCATTAGGTCGGGTCTAAATGTGAATCTCTAGTCCTAGTTCCTCAAGTGATAAGTCAACTCATCTCATCAATAATGCAGTTGTGAAAGTGATTGTGCTGATCATATTCTTTTTGAAGGTAGAGATGACGAGTGCAATGTAGCGCTCAAATCTTTCAAACGAGGGAAGTATGGATTATTAAGTTCAAAAAACCTTAATGACTAAGACATGTTAACTCAGACTCTGAAGATCACAGAAATCAAGTGTCCTCAAAAAATCCTCAAGCCTTGAGTGAGAGTGAATGTGTGAGGAATATACCAACTCCTTGGTTAGTGACTTTTTTTGTGTGATTTTTAATTTTTGAAGGTTTTTATGGATTTTAAATTTTTCATTTTTTTAATTCTTTGAGAGACAATGACTGGCCTAGACTCATATGAATAGATGTATCTACTCTCAGCAAGTATGGGTGTAAGTACGAGCCGTTAGACGGACCCGTGTTCCTTAAGGACGAAGCCATATACAGTGTCCTCTAAACCACCTACTCTGTTAAGGGAGAACGAAGTTCCCTCACAGAAAGTAACTACTAAGCCTAGTAGTCAAAGTCTCATTCAAAGAAAGTTTTTTTATTTTTCAAATTTTTATGGAGTTTTTGAAAAATGTTTTATTTACAACGCGTTAATCCCTCGTTTTTAAGAAAATATGTTTACAAGATTTTTATTAAACTAACTTCACAAGTTTACTTAAACCAAGCTGAAACAGATTTTTCAAAAAGTTTTAAAAATATATGAGTTATGGCAAAAGCAGATATGCATTAATATACAGTATAATACTTAACATTTGCTATAACCTCATAGCGCAAGTGATATGAAGTCATGGTTTGGTTAAATATAGGGTGATATAGCAGAACTGAGGAGGAGGGTCCTCCTATACTTAGGTCAAAAATTGACCCAAGTATAAGAAGACTCAGAGCAAGGGATTGATAAAGACTCGTGTCCTCCCTATACTTAGGCTAAAAATAGCCTTAGTAAAGGATATGAATAAGGGGGAAGGTCTGAGTTTATAGGAGTAATTATACTAAGATACAAGGGGTGATGGGGGGGGGGGGGGGGGTTGAGGTTTTTTACATATGGCTAGGAGGAAGATAAAGGGGGGGGGGGGACTGTGAAATATATTTATATATATATATATATATATATAGAGAGAGAGAGAGAGAGAGAGAGAGAGAGTGTGTGTATGTGCAAGTGTATGTGGGGGGAGGGGGGTAGATCATTTAGTGATCTACTTTTTTACAACATGCGAGCCCTCTAATGAGGATTGCTACAAATGCACATGCAACATTTTTTTACAAAATGCAAATGCAAGCAGAGCTGATAAAAATTGCTAAATTTTTTTGCCAAGTCTTTTGCGGCCTCTTAAATGAGAGCTCCTAACTCCACGTCTCCATGAAGATCAAGCGTCCACAATCTTCATGGGCCCTACCACAAAAGAGCAATGTTAGAAAATAATGCATGAAAAGAAGACCTATGACTTTTGAAAATATTCAATCACAAAAAGTTCAACAAATAATAAAGGTGAGTCATGTCCACGGCAACGACGACATTTGATGAACACGAAATCCACCTCTTTAATTGTCGATAATTGTAGTAGTATAGGAGACAGAGTTCGATCAGGTAAAATCAAAATCTTTGAATGTTGTGGAATATTTTTACTTGGCAAGTCTACCAAGGTCGAACACAGGGACACGAGCTACTCTATTTCTTTGTCAAATTTTGGTCAATTAAGAGTATGTGTGAATACTTTCTCAATTCTAAGGTCTTCATGCAGACTAAAATGCAACTAGATGATGCGTGTAATTTTTTATTTACTTTTCAATGCAAATGTTGGATTGTTCATGAAAATAATGCGAGGTTAATGCATGCAATTGACTACTACAAATATACCTTAGAAAGATCACTAAATTGAGCAACATATACTAGTTTGAAATCAGAGCCATTTTGAGCATAACATTATGAGAAAACATCTATTTTATGACAAGGCATTTGAGCAAGAGATATCATGTAACAATAAAAATTCATCATATTTAGAATGGTGTCAGATGAGAAAATTAAATATGGCATAAGATAGATGAAGAAACAAGGATCAAAACGACACTAAAATCATGCAAAATGGACCTACGATGCTCAAGGTATGAAGAAAACAATTTAGGGCTATACATGTAAATAAAATGCAGGAAATAAAAGGATAAATATCACAAATAGGTCCATGGAGGGACGTATTTGCAATTTGCAAAAATCGACAGGGGTCCATTACTATTTTTCCATTGCGCGCATGGACCATAGTGCAATTTCTGAAACTTGAGAGTGCATCCCTGTATAATACCCAGGCACGCGCTTGAGGGCATGCGCCTAAGGACCAATATGTAAATATCAAAACTTCTCTACAAATTGCCCAGGCCCTCACGTGCGAGGCACGTAAGGAGCTAGTCTCATGAGGCGTAGCAGGCTTGGGGGCTGACCTGGCATTCGTTGGTGGCTCGGGTCTTGTCTTGGTCTTCTCGAGCCGGAAGGTTCTGCGTAAGGCTCAGGATAGCCACGTGTCGATGTCTGGATCGTCCGATCGAAACGATCGGACGGTAGCTGCTCTTCGTCATCCGCCGTAGGTGGCCGGAGGGGGCTGCACTTCGGTGACCACCATCTAGCCCCATCGTGCTTCGATCACTCATAGGAAGGTTGAGGAAGCATGCTGGAGGGATGATGGAGATCCTGGAGAAGCGACGAAGCTTCATCGTTGTCTGGAGCAGCTAGAAGGAGGAAGTTTGCCGGAGTTGGTGCGCGAGACCGGCGAGGAGGTGCAATGTCCAGCCATTGAAGACCCGCAGGGATGAGAAATGTAGTCGGGGCATGCGCGTGTTGCGTGAGTGAAGTGAATGGGGTGAAGGTTCATCGGAGCAGAGGGAGTGGAGGACCTGAGAGCCTCCTCCGGTGAGATGGAGGAGGAGATGGATCGGAGTAGGGGAGGTTCTGTAAAAGGGAAGGGGGTCGATGAAGGTGTTTGATGGTTTGTGGAGATGATTGAGGGGTCGATGCGCGATAAAGATGGTGGATTACAGCGAGAAAATTAAGATAAAAGAGAAGGAAAATCAGAGAAGAAGAAGACCCCAACGGAGAGGGGACTCCGGTGGAGGAACGACTTGTGCTGGACTTCGAGGAGGCCCTGGGTCGTCACTCGAACTCAGTCACCCTTGTCGAGGAGCTCAACTGCCATTGGAGGTGGAGCTAGAATGGCAGACGCCATGGATCTCACCAGAGTACTCGCGTCCATTATCGCCTCTACACACTTGCCCTCCGTTGTCATCGGAGGGCGGGGGAAGCTAGGGAGGAGACCCTTGGATGGTGGATGTCGGTAACAGTGGCCGGAGAGGTTGATTTTATTGGATGAGGTGGAGGCGTTTCAGACTTCTGTTGGAAGCAAATACTTAATCACAAGATAATGTTGGAAGCAAACACTTCTGTTGTTCTGACGTTTGATTTAGAAAAAGAAACCACCCAGTCACTTCAGAGAGGGATCCATGAAAGGATTGGAGGTGGTGGCTGTGAAGGAAGATGCGATGGTCGTTGAGGTTGGGGAGTTCCCTTGAAGAAGAAAGGAGGAAGAGAGAGAAGAAAAGAAGAGGAAAGCATGACCCTCCAATGAATGGTTGCCATGTAGCAGTCAAACATAATCAACATAGATGAGGGGAATTTATCCAAATGCATCGGTTTGAATAAACCATAATATGATTCACCCCATTGATGATTGAACTAACGAAAGGGCACAAATGATATCAGTGCAGGAAGCTCGAAGCATAATTGTATTGCAAAATAGGGAGGGACATAACTAAGATTGCAGAAGTTAAGAGAGACATAAATGTATATACGAAACATATACAATTATGAAGCGAATATGTATATTCACATCCAATTGTACTCCTAAATTCCCAAAATGCATGCATTCCAATGAAAGGTCGTGATATGGGATGGAATTCTAATTTTCCTCTAACGAGTAATATAAGATGAAAGGAACAACTCATCATCATCTTTTGCTTCATAGGTATGCTAAAATTTGAAGCGAGAGTGGTTAGTTTTTCTAAAAGACGATGTCGATTTTAAATGTTCTTTTTCTTTGTGGTTTTTCTTCTACGTTGGTCATAAAAGTTTATTGACTATCTATCAAATTGCTCATTATTAGGTTGATTGTGCATAGATTGCTCTAACATTACATCCTCGGTTCAGAGAAGATCTCTTGCAATTGTAGTGAACACTATTTATCTCTCTCTTTTTTACATTCCTTGTACCTTATAGTCACTTCACTAGAATTCAATATGGAAGAAAATAAAATAAAAAAATATTTTTTAAAATATTCTTTTTGAGAAATGTTATTGTGCTAATATTATAAATTAAGATGCAGATAGATTGGATAAAAACAACAATCCCATGTTACATGTTGGATTTGATTTTATCATTCTAAATGTTCAGATTGGAGTTTTTCAAATCCGATAAAGTATGGATTGGATCGGATCATAATGGAAATCCGATCCAATCCAATTCGTTAATATGTTAACATATATATGATATTTATTTGCACCCACTTCCAATTTCCCCTAAGGTCCTAGTCAATGTAATTCATCTCATTTTTTATATCAATAGTGGAAGTCCGCTTGCCATCACTTTCTCCTCTTGTGAAACATCAAATGTTAAATCCTTAAAAATTAAAATATGACTAACTTCAAAAGTTGTAAATCATATCGGGTTATTCCCCTCTCAGTTCTCTCTCCCCCACTCTTGACTCCCTCACCCACCCAGACACAATAATTGCCTCTCAGTTCCCTCCTCCTGTCAATCCATTATGACACCACCCCCTTATGCACAAATTTCCCTCCTCCATCACAACGTCATTTGCGTGTCCACTTGAATGTTGTCACCCTCCCTCGCTATGTCATTGCTTGTTTCCCATAATGTTCTACCACTTCCTCGCGATATTATCTTCCCTAAGCGTATTGCCACTCATTTGATCTTTGTTAAAAGAAAATTGATTCGGAATAGTTGTTTGGTACGTTCGTTTGGTATTCTTTGCACTTTTTCTTTTTAAATTTTTACTTATTCCAATTTACGACAATATCACAAGGATGAAATTGGAACAAGTGTTTCATCGAAGAATAAATGTTAAAATGTACCACATTATCTAAGAATTAATATGCATTACTTGAATTCCTTTTCTTTTTTAATTGATATACAAATCTATTCATATTTTTCAAAAATAGTTGCATGTTTTGATTATGTGTATAACATGGCAAATAAATTGCATTTTTAACCCTAAACCCCAAATGAGAGGCATATTGCCCAATTAGTGGGCTATTATTATGTTAGCATTGCTTGGAAACTCAATCGAATATCAATGTTTTGCGATCCTTGTTTGTTAATGTTATAATATAGGACCTTGAAGGGTGTTATTAGAGTGGTTTGGTTTTAATTTTGGTGTAGCCTAAAAAATTAAATTAGACATGGACTTTATCAATGTCTGGCAATAGAAATTGTGTTTTTTATTTATCTAACTTTCCTTTGGATCCTTATTTGATAACTTGTATTGTTCTTATCTGAATCATATGTTGGAAACCATTTGCAAAAAAACATACTAATGCAACATTTATAAAAGGAAATTCAAAATCTAAATTTTATATAATTCTTTACTTTGATTGTATGATTATCAACATCTTATTATAGATTAGTAAAATTCTTCAACTTTAGTTTGATTATGTGATCTTCAATTCTTTTCCTTACATGATGTCTATCTATGCTATCAATTTCCGAGCCATAATTTAAATGTTTAGAACTAGTGTGCTATATATATATATATATATATTATATATATATATATTATATGATAGACTAAACAACTAAGTAGGAATACATAGGTAAAAAATCTGAACCAATGTAATTCATTCCATAATCCGAATTTAGATATTTGATGGATTGGATTAGACTGAAAAAAGTTAAAATTTATTAAGGTTGAATTGGACATGTATTAAGTTAAAATTCCATCTAATCCGATCCTTGTGCACTCCTAGTACATATGTTTAGGATCTTGCATGAGACACAAAATTTTAGTAAATTCTTTAAAAAAGCAACCACATACAACATGTTCTCTTAAGCGATTTGGTTTGTAAATCCAAGATATTATGAAGGACTACAACACAATTTAATAACTCATGGGACACAATGCATAATATCAAAAATGTTTTACAGCGTGCTTGTAAAAATAAGAGATTTTATCATTTGTGCTTTCCTTAGATATTGCAATATCAGTTATGTTTCTCTTTTTCTGAAATATCAATTATGCCCCTAACTTCTTCCACAATGATCACATGTGTCCCTCGAGTTAGTTATTGTCTATCCCCATTCGAAATAGACGTTAACTTTTAGGGGACACAAGGAAATTTTCGATAAAAAATTGAGAATCGGCACGTCTTTTTCTTCTCATTTTCCTCATTTCCTTCCACCCTTCCTCCCTCCTCTCCCTCAAGAACATCCTCCTCCTCCAACCACCTCCCTCTCCCTCCAACCCCTCCCTCCTCGTCTTTTAATAACTTCCCCCTCCATTCCCTCCTCATCCTCTGACCACCTCCTTCTCAGCCCTTCCCCTCTAGCCCCTTCTCCTCGTCCTTCGACCCACCTCCTCTACCCATGCCCTTCCTCCACCTCCTCCCCCCTCCAACACCTCCCCCTCCCCCTCCTCCACCCCCTCCCACTCCTCCACTCCTCATCCTTCTCTACCCATCCCCCCTTCAACCTCACCATTTCTTCTTCTCTGGCCTCTTTTTTCTATCTCTCTTTACTCAATCTTCATCCATCCACTAAATAATTAAAAATGTCTGTATTTTCACTAATAAACCCACCCATTACTGATTTAATGATGATTTTTATTAAATTTTTAAAAGAGTTTTATTGAATCAGTTAATCACAAAATTGAGACTGCTAAATAAATCCCTGAAAATTCCTTGTTTCTCCCCACTATTGCCCCTCCGACTATGATGACGACTACCGCCTCCTCCAACCCATCCTCCTCCTCCGTCCCTCCCCTTGCAACCCCTCCTCCTCCTCCCCCGTTAGGCCTTCCTCATTTGATTATCTCACCGTAGCTCTCTGCTGCTGTCATTAGCCCCTTGGAGATCCACGCTCCAGAACTTCCTCCTTCACATGAGTTTCTCCCGACGAGGTTACTTGCGATCCTCTACTGGTCACTTTCACCTCCTCTCTGGGGCTTCTCAACTGTAAGAGACAACGATTCCATAGTGGTGAACCACAACTAACTCGAACCCATCGGCAGGAGGAGGGTCCTGCAGTTGGTGAAGGAGGAGATAAAGGAGCAATAGGCGACGGAGGGGCTGGCGGGAGGAGGCATTGTGCAAAAGAGGGAGTGAGTTTTTTCGACACTTATGCCTTTGTTAAGCAAACTATGATTTGTATAAACCATGATTTTGTTCAACTTCTTAACGATGAAACTAACGGAAGGCACACGTAGGAAAGATGCAATAAGTCAGAGACAAAATTGATATTCCAAAAAAACAACGAGCATAAATGATAATGTAATATCTAAGAAGGTCACAAATGATAAAACCCAAAAAAAGCCTCCGAAAACCCAATCCTATTTCTTCTTTGCCTTTCCCTCCTGTTTGGTTGCTGGGTTGGACTGGGTTGGGTTGGGTTGGGGTATCCCTGTGAATAGTAAACTATACCCTTGTGAATAGTAAACTGTGAGGATGATTGAGAGGGCTGGAAGGAGGAGTACACCGGTGTACCCCAACCCGGTGCAGTCCAACTCAGTAACCAAACAAGCCCTTAGTCTCGTTCCCCGTCGCGATAAACCCTAACCCTAGAAAAAGCGGGAGGGTGGGCGGCGAGGAGGAATGGCGAAATCGCGGAGATCGAAGAGGGAGAAGAGGCTGCGGACTCTGAGAAGGGAGATCGCCACGCCTTTCTACGACAACAAGGACGCCGCCAAGCTCAAGGCACAGGAGGCCGCCCTCGCCGCCCCCAAGCTTCCCATCCGGCGCCCCAATAATAACAACGCTAACATGATCACTGACGACGGCCCCAATCCCACTGCCAACTCCAATATGGGTACCACAAAAGTCCTTACCCTTTCTTTAGAATTGTATGCTGTTGCATCATGTTTAATGTTACCGAGGAAAGATATAGGGTATTTTTTGAGGTATATATACTTAAAAGAACGGTTTTGTGGATTGAAAAAAAGGACCTATATGAAGCCAAGCTAATTGGAATAGGAATCATAGATTGATAGAAACAACAAAGTTTTGTTGTCATGACTAGGATAGACAAAGTTGGAGTAGTCTTGACTCTGCTTCGTTCTCGATCTCTAATTTGGCTTTGGGCGTTATCTTTTCTCTTGCTGGTTGTTTAAAGATTTTGCTGATTTTCAAGGAGTATGATGTTGAAAAATTATTTTGTCTTTTGCTATAATGCACTTAAAAAGTATGAAAACAGTTGGAAAATACAATGTGGAAGATGACATCTTGAGTAGTATATATTGGGTGAATACAAGATCTGTTAGTTGTCCTTCTGGTTTGCTGATAAGTATTCTTTATTTAATTAAAAAACAAGAATATTGTGATTATTTATAAACTTTAAATATTGTGGGTATATTTCTGGAAGTTACTGCATACACTATTATTACATGAAAGAGGTATTCAATAATTTGGAAGCCCTATCGTAGCCAATATACATAAGATTCGATAAAGTAATGGTGTATTTTTTCAGACTGTTAGGACTTCTTTTTATAAGGAACTCGCTTTCCGTATGCCATTTGTTTTTTTAATCATTGTTATGTCATTTGCATGTATTTTACCAAAAGATTATTTATTGATTGCTTGCATTCATTCATACATGCATCCTTGTAGGCTTGTAATTGGTGGTTGTTTTCTTAACATACATGTTAAATAGGCAAGAATATCTTTTTTAACACATTTTAAAATGTTTATTTTTATAGCATTTATTGTTCTGAAAAGCAAAAGCAGAATTTGTTAGAAGAGTTAATCAGTCCTTTTGATCGCAAATTTTCTCTAGTAATAGGTGTAATTGATTTAACTGGAACCTGAGCGAACCTACGAAGGTCCAGCTCAGTTCTTTTAGCATATTTGAGGGGTCTGGTTTGGTTAGACAAGCTGAGAGTAGTCTTAAGTTCAGTTCATGGTTTGAAAAAGAACGTACCTCTAGAGGCGGATGAGGTGTACGCCTCGAGGCGAGGAGGCCCCAAACCATTCTAAGGTGGTCGCCTCAGCTACTTGAGGCGTGAGGTGGAGGTGAGGTGCTGGTTGAGGCTTTAATGATTTTACGAGCATTTTTTATGTAAATCATTTGTCATATCGATAGTTTTAGATGTTTATAAAGGTCTAGTTGTTTAGGATATAATTATACAAGATGAATGCTTAAATTTGGCTATTTCATTTTCATATTTACCATTAAATATGTCCACTTATGTTAATAAACTCTTAACATTGCACACTTATACGTACGAATATGCAAATATCATGGAAATGTTACCCGCAAACTTATGTTTTGAGGAGTTGTCATTATAACGAGACCCCCGTGGTATGGGAGGAGCGGATGCATATGCCGGTTCTTCAACCTGGGTCAAATGATTAGTATTCAAGGCCTATCAAAAGACTCTTTATCTGGTTGGATGGGAATTTATTAAAAAACAGATAGAGTTGTATATCTTTTCTTATGGCATTCCTATCTTAATAATTTCATCATATGTTATATATATATATGTTAGTCAAAATATATATTTTCATCGGTATATATCTTATTGTAGTTTTTGTGGATATTTATCCTTACAAAATAGGGTTTATGCTTCGACCGCCTCGAGGCTACACCACACCTCAATTCAAGGAAATCGTCTCGTTCCGCCTTTTGTTTTCAAACCTTGGTTCATTTGTGCTCAACCCAAGTTCATGAGAGTTCAATTCAGTTTCATAAAGGTTCAATTTAGGACAAAAGCTTTAGTAATTTCCATTTATAATCATGCTGCTTTAATTGAGGATTGTTTGAGACTAAAGCTCAATCACAGTTGAACATTCTTTTTTGCTTCAATTAAGGTTTGTATAGGTCATTTAACTTTGATTAAAATTCATTTAAAATATAAGTTGTATCTTCATAAATTTCCTCCATACATGCATGTACATATGTATGTTCATGCATACATATGTAAATGCACATGTTAAATCTAGTCGAACTTTAGTGAATCAAACCTATTTGACCTACCTTACTCAGGTTTGGTTCACATATATAAGAACGTGTTTTAGCTTGATTCCTTGATTTTCAAATCAAATGTTAATTTATTTAATCAAATTTGAACAAATATTCCATCCTTTGTATTTGTTGGATATGAGAATCACCATGTAATACAGAGTTATCTTGTGCATAAGTTGTGTTTCCGACAATATTTTTAGGCTATTTGTTATTAGGACCTCATGATATGTGCTCAACGTGGTAGTCATTTGGCAATCGCACCATAAGGACTAATTTGTATGTAACTTGTTTTGGAATATATTCTTATGCATTAAAGTTGTTGGAAAAATAGAAAGAGTTGTTTATTTATTGAGCCCTAGACTCTTTTATATAGGGAGAGACCTATGGGGAAATTACACAAAATGGACAGAAGAACATAGAATATATAAACGATACATAAATGTGAAATATATCTTTACACTCTCCCTCAAGATAGAGCATAGATATTTATCATGCTCAGCTTGAAGGGCCCTCTAAGTAGGGCTTTAGTGAAAATGTCTGTCGTTTGGTCCCCTTAGCCGACATGAGATGTAGCAATGAAGTCCTTTTGGATCATATCACGTATATAATGGCAATCAACCTCATTGTGCTTTGTCCTCTCGTGGAATGCAAGATTATTATCAATAAATAAGACAGCCTGATTGTCACATTCTAGCGACATGGGAACATTGGGAAGAGGTACATCTATATGTAAATCAGTGAGGATTGCTCGAACCCACATCATCTCTGTACACGCTTGTGCCTTATCTTTATACTCAGATTCAACACTAAATCTAACAACAACCGTTTACTTCTTACTTTTCCACGAGACTAGTGAATCTCCAACAAATATAGCAAATCCAGACGTGGACTTCCTGTCCTTGGAGCACCCTGCATAGTCTGCATGTGCACATGCTGAGATAGTAATAAAGCTACCCCTTTTGATTAGCAGTCCTGCACTTGAAGATGGTTTAAGATACCTTAGTATCATTTGTATTACATCCATATGAATCTGACGAGGTTGTTCCATGAATTGGCTTACCCAACTGACTGCAAACGAAATATTGGGTCTCGTAATGGTGACGTAAAGAAGCTTTCCAACCAGCTTTCAGTATCTTTTCCTGTCAACCTCATCAGTGTCATCATCATAGAGCTTCATGCTTGGATCCATGGGTGTAGTTGTAGGTCTTTATCCAGGCATACCTGTATCACTTAGTAAGTCAGTAACATATTCTCTCTGAGTCATTACAAGGCTCTGCTGATTTTTGGTAAACTCCAGTCCCAGAAAATATCTCAGAGCTCCTAGATCCTTAGTAACAAATTCACGACCTAGAAATCCTTTACCCTCTTTATTCTCTGCATATCATCTCATGTAATAAGAATGTCATCCATATACACCATAATAGCAGTTATATCTCTAGTTGTTTTCTGTATAAAATGGGAATGATCTGCATTCGAACGTTTGTACCCATGTTTCTCAAACAAGTCTAAAGCTTCTGGAATCAAGCTCTAGGGCTCTGCTTAAGGCCATAGATCGCCTTACGAAGTCTACACACCTTTGAACACTCCCCCTCAACAGCAAATCTAGGTGGCCGTTGCATGTAGACTTCCTCTTGAAGACCATCATACAGAAATGCAGTCTTGACGTCTAACTGAAACAACGACCAATCTCGAACCACAACAACAAAGAGTAGAATCCATAAGGTGGAGTGACGAGCAATTGGAGAGAATGTATCAATATAATCCACCATGTATGTCTGAGTAAACCCTCGTGCAACCAAGCATGCCTTGTATCTTTCGATGTTATCATCTGCATTTTGCTTTACTGTATAATCCCATTTACATCTTACTATAGACACTCCAGTAGGAGCTGGGACGAGGCTCCAAGTACCTCTCGACTGAAGAGCAACCATATCTTCTTCTGTAGCCAAACACCACTTACCGTCCTTCGGAGCCTCTTGATAATTCCGTAGAATGGCCACGATTGATAATGCAACTGCAAAGTTCATGAAATCACCAGTCAAGCGATCAAAGGATACCATGGATGTTATAGGATATGGCACACAATTATGCTTCTACTTCCGAAGCGCAATAGGTAGGTCCAAATTAGTAGCCTCCACATCTGTCCCCTATAAAGAATCCTACTCAGGAAGACCATTAGACCCATCATTAGCAATTGTGTTATCAGAACATACCTCATGTGTGCTAGATGATGAGAGGTGACGATGAGTAGAAGCAGGCCAGCAGGTATAGTGATGTGGCAATGGTGGCACTGGGATCGTAATAGTAATGGGAGGTGGCGTAGGAAGTGGTGATGGTGATGGTGAAGGAGGTTGTAGTGGTGGAGGTGGAGGAGTTGATGGTTGTGGTGGCATGTATATGCCATCGTCAATGTCTAAAGATGTCAACCGATCACCTGTAGGAGAAAAGTACACCACAGACTTGAAAATGGTGACATCAGCACTAACATAGTACTTCCTACGCATTGGATCATAACACATGTACCCTTTCTGTATCCTACAGTACTGGTAAAGACACACTTGATAGCTCTGGGAGAGAGATTGTCAATACTTGGAGACAACTGATGGGCGAAATAGCCAAACTCACGAGAGGAGTAAGTGAGAACAATTCCTTTTCAGGAAAGGCAAGAGAGAGGGAATTTTCTCACCCAATACTGACGAGGGCATGCGATTAATAAGATAACATGCTGTTAGAACAGCATCGCTCAAAAAGAATGAGGAGCACGACTCTGAATGGGAAGTGTCCTAGTAACATCAAGAAATGTCGATGCTTCCTCTCTGCAATATCATTTTGTTGGGAAGTATAGGCACATGATGTTTGATGACTTATACCTTGGGTTGAAAAATAATTGGAGAGAATATTAATATAAAATTCCAAGGCATTATCAGTTCTCACAATTTTCACAGAAACATAAAACACATTTTCTACTTCAGTTAAGAAATTTTTGATAACGACGGGGAAGGCAGAGGGATGATGCTTTCCAGCTAACATGCCTTACATTGAAATGACGTGTGAGGCGAGATTCGAGGCATAATACGACACAGTTTCTGGAGCGGGAGATGATCAAAACGCAGGTGCCATGTAAATGGTGAAATAGGTATAACAAATAGAGAGGGGATTCGGCTTGGGGGTTCGAAGTATGCGATAGAGACTGCCCTGCTCATGGCCACACCCAACCACCTTGCCTATAAGAATGTCCTGAAACACAAGAGAGGATGGGTCAAAAATGACTCGGCAATGTAAATCCTTTAATACGTTGGCTAATGGACAACGAATTCATAGAGAAATCAGGTGCATGCAACACATTCTGTAGATGCATAGAGGGCATCAAGCTAATCTCTCCTTGTCCAGTGATTGGGGAATGAGTTCCATCTGTAATAACCACAGTTCGTCCTAGAGGAACCTGTCTGTAGGCTGTAAGTTGACCCTGTCTCCACATAAATGATGTGTCGCACCAGAGTCCATAAATCCATTCTATAGCATCAGATACATTACTGTTAGTCAGTGCATAAGTACTACCTGGGGTACTGGAGGAAGCTAAAGCAACTACATCTGAATGACTCCCGAGGGTCGACGAAGATGTCACAAGATTGGAAGGCGGAATAATCCCCTCATTCGTACTACAAGGTCATCAAAATGTTGATCCAAAGAGGAAGCAATTCGGGGCTCAATCTGCTCGGCCACTCGAGCAGAGGCAAGGAATCCATACTTGTAGTAGCGTGTATCCTTTGTATGTCCAGGACGATGGCAGAAAGTACATGGCTGACGAACACGAAATCTGCCCCGTGGTCCTCGACCACGAAACTGAGAAGATCCTTCGCGACCTCGGGAAGCCGCCATCGCTGAAGACGTCTGACTGGCAGTAGAAGATGGAACGGTGATCCGACTAAGCCTGCGGAAGCATTCCTCCATATGAGGAACAGTAGAGTCTACCAAAATATGGGAACAGGCCGCCTCGTACTCAGGATCTAGGGCTGCCAGGAACACACCAACCATGGTGGCATTTCTATACGTCTTCTGCTACTCAAGAGTAGATGTGAGAGGCATGAAGCTGTAGAGCTTCTCGAACATCCCACACAAGGATGTATATAGCGAGTGAAGAGGGCATCCATTTTGCTTGATAGTAAAGATATCATGCTGAAGTTGCAGAATCTTTGTCTCATTCTTTGCATGTGAGTAAGTGGCAGCGATAATATCACACATTACCTTCGTTGTGGGACGATGGAGTATATCATTGGCGATCTCTATTGCCATTGTGCCTGAGAGCCAAACCTTGGCATATGCATCATCCGCCTCTGATGAGGCATTAACCTAGTCTTCTTAGTCGGCTCTTCCTTGGTAAGAATGTGTTTCTTACCGGTAGACTTCATCATGCTTATGAAGTGCGTAACCCACAGTTCATAGTTTAACCCATCCATCTTTACTATAGGCGCAGGACCTCTGAAGGCGTCTGTGGAGGGAATATCTACCTTGCTTTCTGACATTATGGCTAGAGAAGACTAGGGTTGAAGACTAAACGGGTATTTGTCTACACTGACATTGAAAGATTGGATTGCATGTGTAGACTCATGCTGTCAATCTCATCTAGATACAGTGCTCCCAGAGGAAGGACGACGACCGATCAACGACACTTGAGCAACATGACCCTGGGTTGTAGAACCGCCGTGAGGGGCCTGGGCGGCGATGGAGCCCCGCTAGGTTCTCCGCGAGGGCTTGGCAGAACCGCCACGAGGGGACTGAGCGGTGGTGGAGCCCTACCAGGGTCTTCGTGAGGGCTTGGACTTGCAAGACCAGGCATCATGCACGGGCTCGCTAGGGCCTGGGTGGCGGTGGTGCCCCATGCGGGCTGAGCGACGACAGTGGAGTCCCGCGGGACGAGGGACCGCAAGAAGAGGAGGGCAGCGGCAGTGGAGGCTTGCGGAGAGCCTGGGCGGCGGAAGCCCTAGGTGCATGTGGGAGGGAGAGAGGCTTTGGGGTGGGGTTAGGGTTTCGGTATAGGAGCCCTGTCTAGGACCGTCGCTCTGATACCATGTTGGCAAAATAGAAAGAGTTGTCTATTCTTTGAGCCCTAGGCTCTCTTATATAGGGAGAGACCTATGGGCAAATTACATAAAGTGGACAGAAGAACAAAGCATATATAAATGATACATAAATGTGAGATATATCTTTATAGAAGTGATTTGTTTTTTAAGATCTCATGATCTGTATTGAATTTCTTATTCTTTTGGGTATGTCATGATTTTATTGTGTGTAAATAAGTGTATACTGAAATTGAGAGTTCTTCTGATTGTATGATCAGCAAAAGAATAAGTTTCTTCCATCACTTCTATTTTTCTCCCCTATTGGTGTTATTCCACATCTTAACTCCAAAGCAAGCTATTTCTAACCTAACCACACTTGAAAGGGTCAATCTGGTTGTCCGAGAATTTTCTTATAACTATTGTTGTATGAGATAAAACTATGTTCTGGGAACGTGGTCATAAAAGCTAAATTGTGTCCTTTGTGTTTTTTTGAACCTTGTGTTCTCTGTTATATTCTCACTTTTCTCTTTTACGATTTCATCATGTCATGGTTCCCTAAAAACGAGGACATTATGCTAATCAGTGTTCTTAGTATATCTATATATTTTTTTGTATCCTTTGAGATGTTTCTGTGAACTCTTCAAAGACCATTTACTTCTAATTATCATCTGTAGGCTTTTCAAAAGTAACTAAACATTTATTTTGTTCCGGGTGGGGGGGGGGGTGTCTCCTTCAATAGCAGCATTTTCAACTGTGACTGCTTAGGCACCTGAGACGATGTCATCACCTTTATTAGTTTGGTATGAGCAATACTTCTTATCTAACCTGGTCATGGGGAAGCCTTTCAGGGTCTGGCCAGGCTGGAAGGGGTTCAGGATGCCATTAATAGCGTGCTCTATCATTAGCACTATCATTAGCACCTGGACACATCACTTCTCCCCACTCCCAGTAGTAATTTGGAAGTGTGAGTCTTGGTGGATGCTGATAGTTCTGATGGATTTAGACATTTCCATCATTCCAAGACACCAACTAGATTTCCCTGTCTTTTTTTCAGTAATTGACCCCAAAATCATAGTATCACTGCCTTTGATTGTCTGTAATATGCAAATTGAATGTCTCATCGCTCTTCGCGAATGGAATGAGTTACGGATGGAATTGAAAACACAGTGGAATTCATATAAATCATCATGACAGTTGTATTTTATTAGATTTGTTGGCTTTGTACGCTCTGTGTTCTTTGTTTAATTGAGATTTGGATTTGGTGATTAGATGTGGAAATGGCTGATGGAGGTTCCTTCAAATCGCAAAATGCCCTCAAGCCTGTCGGTGGCGTGGGAAAGAAGTTAAAGAAAGGCTGGAAGCTCTGTAAGATGAAGCGCAAAGCTAAGGGAAAGAAAAAAATGTTTTAGCTTTTGATAATGAAATGTTAGATACCTCTTTATTTTAGTGTTGAATTTTGTAACCCCGGTTTTGTAACGTTGGGATTGTTAACTACAGACACTTGCAACGATTTTTTTTAGGGATTTTATCACTTGTGCCCCTCCGAGATGTTGCAATATCAGTTATGCCCCTATCTTTTTGGTAATATCAGTTGTGCCCCTCAAAACTTGAGAATTTATCACTTGTGCCCCTTGGGTTAGTGACCGTCCATCCACAGTGCAAACGGCCGTTAACTTTGAGGACATAGGCGGAATTACTTTAAAAAAAAAGGTTAGAAGGTCATTTTAACCTTCTTCCTCATCCTCTTCTTCTTCCTCCTCTTGCCCATCCTCTTCCTCCTTCTCCTCCTCCTCCTACCTCTCCGCCCCCGCCCCTGCCACATGCCGCCCAGCTCCGCTCCGAGCTCCCCTCCCCTCCCGGCGCCGCCCCTCCGCCTTAGCCTCGAGGCAGCCCCGACCTCCCCCATCCCGTACGACCCCTCCGCCCTCGTCTCCCCTCCCCAGCGCCGACCTCCTCCCCGGCGCTGCTCCCTCCGCCCCGACCTCCTCCCCCCACCCATGCACATCCCCCTCCTCCCCCAGCTCGTCCCCCACCCCTGGGCCTCCCCCTTCCTCCACAAATTTCTCCAAATTATCCATCTGCCTTTCCAGATCCGGCAGCCCCTCCTGTCGCCACAGATCCGGCGGCAACAACAGCGCCGCATAACCAAAGTCCTCAAACAACTCCACTGTAATAGTTGGAGATCTCCTCCTCAAAGCCCCAGAACCCACCCAATACACCTTCACTCTCCCGCTCCTCCTTCGTGGTCGGTGGTAGACCTAGCTCGTCGTCGGGTGCCTCCACACCCCTGCCGCCCCTCCGCCCCAGTCGGAGTCCTCCCCCTTCCACCCCCGCCGCCCCCCGCGCCCAGGTTGCCGTCGGGGCAGGGGAGGTTAGGGCGGAGGGAGGCTAGTGCGGAGCTCGGGGCTGCGGAGCTCGGGGCAGGGGGCTGGGGGGAGGGAGGCTGGGGCGGAGTTGGAAGCAGGGGACCGAGGGGAGGAAGCTGGGGCGAAGCTCGGAGCGGGGGCGGGGAGAGGTCACGACAGAGGGAGGCTGGGGAAGGCGGGGGCAGGGGGAGGTCGGGGCGGAGGGAGGCTGGGGCGGAGCTCGGGGCAGAGGGCCGGGGGAGGAGATCCGGGCAGAGAGGGAGGAGGAGGTTGGAGGAGGAAGAAGAGGATGGGGGAAGAGGAGGAAGAAGAGGAATCTGGACAACAATACCCCTCTTAACTGCACCAAGGTTTGAAAAAACCATGGTTAAGTCAACTCATAGACGGTCAATCTGACGGAAGGGCACAACTGATGACGGAGCAAGTTTTGAGGGGCACAACTGATATTACCAAAAAGATAGGGGCATAACTGATATTGCAACATCTCGAAGGGGCACAAGTGATAAAATCCCTTTTTTTTATCATTATACCATAGAATATTTTGCTAACCTGTTATCATCTGAGGAATTGAATTTTTATTCTCAGGGCATGGTTATAGTTCTGTTATTCTGGGTAATTGGGGTGCTCATCTGCTGTCATACATATCTTGTGTTCTTAACTGCAGCTCATCTGAATTATATGCCATTGCAGTTGCATCATCTATTTTACTGGTACGATTGGCCAGCTTGGAATGTGGGGTAAAAACATTCAACTTTATCTCAAGCTATTGTACTAGTCACAAGTCTTGATAGACAGGGTTGAATAACTCACAATTCTATCATATCTATAAGTTGTGGAAATGCTAACCTTATGCTGTTTACTCTTAATTTTGTGCTTGTACTTAGTACTGTATATAAATAGGGTTAAATGAGGCTGCCCCCTCGGGGGAAGCTAACTTGCCCCCCCCCCCCCCCCCCCCCGTCCCATTTCGTCAGGTTTTTTTATTTTTTTGAAAATTTCTTTCGTGGAATTTCATCACTATATCACTATATTATGTCATTAAAATTTCGTGCTAAACAGAGACTCCTACAGCCTCCGTCTAGACAGTCATTTTTAACGGTAATAGAATTGCTAAAAACGACCCTGTCTGGATGGAGGCCGTATGAGTCTCTGTTTCACACGAAATTTTAATGACATTATATAGGGATATATTGATGAAAATCCGCGGAAGAAATTTTCAAAAAAAAAAAGCGGGCAAAATGGGGGGGGGGGAGCTAAGTTAGCTTCCCCCATGGGGCTACCCCATTTTACCCATATAAATATGTGTTCAGTTTATCTTTATCAAGGGGGCCTACTGGGTTCATGAAGATCAAACCTGAACTGATTGTAATATGGCGATGCTAATGCTCTGTATTGGTGACAGTACAGAAATTACCGCCTATTCGCGTATTGCAGGTGTTACTGCACTGGCTTAGCTGAAACTGCCTGCCTGCATATCAGATTTAATGACTGATTTCCTGCCTACCAGAGTATTGTTTATAAGTGTTCTTTGGAAAAGTGAAGAAATTCATTTCCATGGTCTTACGTGAAAGTGATAAAAAAAATGAAGTTTACTTTTCGATAATCAGTGTTGTGTTGGTGGTTCCGTAGAAAGTAATGAGAAGTAAATTTTCTTGTGTTTGTACTTCTACCGAAATAGAAACATGACTTTTTTTATTATAATTTTGTTGAAACACAAACAAAGAAAAAGTTTAGGAGAAGCTAAAAACATTCATTTTGGATGATACCTAGTCAGTTACCTAGGGCATGTTTGGTTGCTGGGTTGGGTTGGGGTATACTGATGTAGCCTTCCTTTCAATCCTTCCAACCCTCCTCACAGTTTACTATTCACATGGGTAACCAAATCCAACCCAATCCGATCCAGCAACCAAACATGTCCTTAGTTCGTTGGTTTCAAGAGCATTTACCTTCCTTGGTATTATGATGTTAATTATGCAAACGATCCTATATGAAAAAAATAATCTTTCTGTAACTAAGCTTAATATCGTTTTTATGATATATTCTAAGTTCACTGAAAGGAGATAGTAAGTTCATACAATTGCTATTTCAAGAGAGTATGAACAAAGAATAAATATTTTTCATTAGGTTAATGAGGTGGATAAGGGGAAGTGGTATATTTATGGAAAAAAGGAAAGGAAATGCTTATTCCATGAGTATAAAGTTTTGAATAATGAGAAATCTTGAGATTTCTTTACTGATTCACCAAGTGAAATTCGACTTAAGACTGGTGTGTGAGAAACACCCCCTCTCTCTCCTTCCCTCTTTCTCTTTGTCGCTCTCTCTACAACAATAGACTTGTAACAATGAATACTTTGTTATCTACTCGCATATTTTTTATTGCTTAATTTAAACTCAAATATATTATTTATTGCAGAATTATTTTGAAAACTTTATATTCACAATGCAAGAATAAAAGACTTTGCAATGAATATTGTACGTTATATATTTAACAATAGGAAGATATGACAATAAATATTTAAATTATTTTGTTGCTATATCATGTACAAGACTCTTGTAAGGGATTGTATATTCCGATTGACTCGATGGAAATTCGGGTCGATGCTTTCTTTGTAGATGAATTTTTCCTTCGGAATACTCACATGGTAAGTGGGCATCCTTAACATATATATTACCCAAGAAGACAAGAAATTAGTACATAAGCCAAGAATCAAGCAAGAATCTCCTGTGAGCTAAAAGATTCTCCATGTAGAATTGTTCACCTTGAAGATTGCAACATCCCAGGACAGACACAAGGTTCACAAGCACTCAAAAGGATCTCGTCTCTCCGCGATAATCACATGAATATCTTTCTTTACATGTCGAAAGAGTCTCCGACGCTTTTTTTACTGAGATGTCGTCAGTTCAGTAGGTCCAATGGCCATACAAGCCAAGAGATAGATCCCCGACTGAATCAAATACCTTCTGCAAGTCCACGTAGTTTGGACAACCATCCTCAAACCCTAAGGGAGTGTTTGGTACGCGGTTACCCTGGGGTAAACTGGTAGGGGGTAACTCATTTTTGTGTTTTGGTGTTTGGATAGAGGGTTAAACTGGGTATGGGTTTGTTGTGATATGATTGTATTGAAGTTTGGAAAAGCGAGTAGTTATTATGATGTGATTGTATTGAAGTTTGAAAAAGTAGGTAGAAGTTGAGTAGTTTATATTTTTTAGATGATATGATGGTATAATATATTATTTTTTTGAAATAGATAAAAGTGAAATAAATTATTTAATGTATTAAAAGAGAGAAAAAGTGGCCCTACATGAGAGAGAAAAAGGAGATTTGTGGGGGTAAACCCCCCAAGCTGAACACGACCTAAGTGAAAGATCTGACTAGAAGCTGCCACATAAGCCACACAATGTTCACCAATAAAGTAAATAAACATGTTAAGTAATGACTCAAATCCCCTCCTGCAATCCAATCATGCTTAAGAAATGAATGTAATATCTTGAGTTTAAATCCCCTAGCAGTGATCTTTGAAAACTGTCCCCTAATAACTTATTAGACATCAGCCCAAATGGACCTGTAAACAATCACCCAAAATGACAAGTCCAATTGCAAGGAATAATCCTTCACTTTTATAACACACCACTTACTTCAAAAGTAATGCTCCATTCACATCTTCTAACTTCAGCACTGTAATGGAACGTGTCGTGACGACCAGCGGAAGCATGCAATTATAGATCGCACGACCGAACCGTTACCGAACACTTGCATGGTATTCAATGAGCAGATAAAATAATCATTCTAAAAAGTCCATTACTCTATAGAGTTCCATTATTACATTCCAACAAGGAAAATACGAAATGAACTACGAAATAAAATAACATAACAATGTCCAGTGGGCATAAAGACATCCTTCCGTAAATAATCCATCAATGGTCTGTACCGGTTCAACTTCACGTGACAATAAGTCTCCTTGATCTAGAAATAATTCAATGCTCGTATTCCCCTGAAAAAAACAACAACACATGTTATGAGCCTAACGCTCAGTATGTGCCGAGTTGGGGTCAAGCCAGCTAGCGCGAAAAAACAAGTCTCCCTAAGCTAACTTTACATCTTTAAAACATAACCTCTTCTATACAATCAGTTATCAACACAACTATACAAATTGCATAATTATCTTATTGCATGTGATACTAACTTGTTCTCATGTACTATCATTATGCGACTCATAATTTCACATAAACATTCATACGGAAGGTATTCCTTGTGAAGACATTCGTTAAAGCCATAATTACATATATACCCATAAAGTTTGCCATATTTGCATATACACCTTAACATTTTCATAATTTTCACGTATACCCTCAGAATTTTTCTGTAGTTGCATATATGCCCCAGAACAATCATAACACTTGCCTACTGCCATTACTTGTCCATAGTTGCACATATGTGACTTAGCAATTTCAGAACTGTACACATACCATTGGTTTGTTTAGTGGTTAAAGTTGTCTTAATTGTTAATCCTTAAATGACTTTGGTGGCTTTGCTGGCTTTGGTGGCTTTTCCGCTGGCACAAGCGGTCCATGACATACATGACAGTGTAGCTACAACTGTAGAGGACTTATCTTTCGCCTTAATCGGTTCCTTAAACCGTACACCCCCGGAAGGTGTTGGCCCCTTTTAGGCCTACGATAATTGGACTCTAGAGGTGGCTCCCACCATTAGGTGTAGCACTTAGCTCCGCTTATCGTCATCATGCCATTAATTATTTTAAGGAAATTTCAATTCTTCTAATAGAATATTTTTTTTCCATGCAACAATTATAATCACATTTGCATACTTTGTCCCTTTAAGCCCTGTTAACAAATTATTACAAGAGGTCGCCCCTCGACATTGTTAGACGTCATGATTTTATTGATAAATATCGTCCCTCAGTGAACTGATATAATTAACTTATATCATATCCGGAAAGAACCATCTATAATAATGTACACGTCATTCGTGGAAGATGTATGCATTATGGTAAGGTGTAATACCAATATCTGTGAATTCTATTAAAAGTATACGTATCATGACCACGTCTTGATCCGACCATTTTTTTAAAAAAATTAGGATGAAAGACCCTTATTATTGAAAATCTAAAAGGAGATCAATCCAAGCCCTAAAACAATATTTATTCCATGCATACGATTCCAACCCTTTATATATATATATATATATATATATATATAGGGTAAAATGGGGCTGCCCCCAGGGGGTAGCTAACTTAGCTACCCCCGCCCCATTTTCTTCATGTTTTTAATTTTTTTTTTGAAAATTTCTTCCATGAATATTCATCACTATATCCCTATATTGTGTCATTAAAATTTCGTGTGAAACAGAGACTCCTACGGCCTCCATCCAGACAGTCATTTTTTAACGGTAACAGGATTTTTTAAATCGACCCCGTTTGGATGGAGGTCGTAGGAGTCTCTGTTTTGCATGAAATTTGAATGACATAATATAGAGATTTAATAATGAATTTACACGGTTTTAGATTTCAAAAAAATTAAAAAAAGATTGTGAAAAAAGGGCGGGGGGAGCTAAGTTAGCTCCCCCTAGGGGCATACACATTTTACCCATATATATATATATATATATGGAAAAAATGGGGCTGCCCCCTGGGGGCAACCAACATGGCTGCCCCCGCCCCATTTTTCGGCGTTTTTTTTATTTTTTTTTTGAAAAATAAAACCATGTATATTCATCCACATATCCCTCCTACATGCCATTCGAATTTCGTCAGAAACAGAGACTCCTACGGCCTCCATCTCGATGGTATCGATTTAAAAAAATCCTGTTACCGTTAAAAAATTACTGTCCGGATGGAGGCCGTAGGAGTCTCTGTTTCTGACGAAATTCGAATGGTATATAGGAGGGATATAGGGATGAATGTAAATGGTGTTATTTTTCAAAAAAATAAAAAAATTTGCCCAAATAAGGCGGGGGCAGCCATGTTGGCTGCCCCTAGGGGGCAGCCACATATGACCCTATATATATATATATATATATATATATATATATATATATATATATATATATATATAGGGAAATTATCCAATGAGCCCTGTGCCCATTTGAGATGAGATGAGCCCACTCATATTTTACCAATATTTCCAATCTTTTTGAGCTTAATAGGTATTTGTTTACAAGTGTTATATCATATTCTTACTATTAGTAACTATTTTCAGGAAAAAAAACCTTAAATTCATACAAAATGATTGTATTATTATTTGTATTACTAGTCTCATTTTTATTCTTACTAATGACCATTTCGTGTGAATCTAAGATCTTCTTTATATGAAAATAGTTACTAATAGTAAGAATATGATATACCAACCGTAAATAAATAAGCATTGAACTCAAAATGATGGAAAATATTGGTAAAATATGAGTAGGCTCATCTCATCTCAAATGGGCACAGGGCCCATTGGATAAGCCCCCTATATATATATATATGTATATATATATATATCTACTTCCATAAATTAATTAAATCGCACACCTGGAATAGCATATTCTTAGTTTAAATATGATCAATTTAATGTATATACAATAATAATGTGGATACTAATATTATTAAATATATACGTTACGACCTGGTAAGGAAACCCACTGACGCAACCAAATTGGGATTGCACGATCTATTCATTCAATAGAAAAAGGGGGTCTTTATTTCTAATGCACGTGCTTTCTATAGCCCTGATCTTAGTGTTGATTTCTTTCTTAGTTTAACAATCATTAAATATCAGTTGATAATCCTATAGTTAATTTCCTATATCCACCGAAGAATGATCGAGTTGTTAGTGTCATGGTAAATGAAGTTCTTGTCCCTCACAAGTCACAAATGTTATCTATGTTAAAAAAAGGCATGGAATTGGCTTGTGTACGAAAAATCACGGGGCCGCTTATCAAGCAACAAAATAATTAGGTATTCATAATACACGATATCTGGGGAGTAAAATGGTTTATTATTTATTTTTGCAACATCACGATAATGATTCAAATGGATGCTTAATTCCTCATCTTTTTGTTTAAGTGTACCAACAGAAAATTGTCGTACCATGATTTGATCGAAAACAATCAATACATCCGTAAGCGGGAAACAATCCTCAAACTATCCATCATACATTTGAATATCTTGTTCAAAATGACGTCATTACACATATGGTGATCCTATGGGTGCATATATTTATCTCAGATTTGAACTTTATCTATGTGTACTCTTACCGTTACATACATTTTGAGATCATATTTTGTGCAAACTAAGTAAATATTTATCACAATTAAAGGCGAGATGCATATATCAATTCATCAAGTAATATTCCTACGGTGTTCGACACATACCTCGAGTTGACGAAAATATCTACGAGCCTCTCCTTGCTCCTATGCCGACTTGCTCCTCTACCGGATCGTCATCGACGATCTCTGCGACGAGAACAATTCTCGGTGAGAAATCTCTTTCTCTAACTCTCCTTCTCCCTCTCCCTCTCTCTTGATTTTTGTCAAGAACATGTGACGGGTAGGGGAATCTCTTGGGATTTTATGGCTCCAAAAAGACCAATTAATGGGATACTAATGCCATTAATTTATAGAAATAAATCACAGCTCTTAATTGGAGAAAATAGAAGGAAGGTTGGGCTGGAAGAAAAAGGAAAAAGACAGCCGTTACAAGCACGCTCAAGCCTCTATCTCCTTCAATGGCTTTGTAATTGATACTCAATCCACCTGCACAACTCTACTGCTATCCTATCCAAAATTAGACCAGACAAATCCCCGTGTTATCCCTTCCAGTCACGTCCTAGTCAGAACCACCGACGACGGTTGCGTGAGGGTCGAGTCTTGCGGAGATTAACTGACAGGGCGTGGACACAAGCGGATGACATGAGGGTTTATTACCTATATATACCTCCATCAGGAGGAGGAATGGATCATCGCATCTCGATCCATCCTCGCCCACCAGGAGCCCCTTCCCTATCACCCTAATCCCAGCTCTATCCCATTCTCTCTCACGAAGAAAATCGATGGTGACATACCCCGCTCCATCAACCAATACTGGGATCGGTAACTCTTGTATCAAGTACCCCATGAAGCAACTTCCCTAAATTGTATGATAAGCTCTCATGATTTCTAGGGAATCCATTAGCAATGAGAGAAGGTACCAAAGGAAAGTCATTGATTGTGCCCTCCTAACATCTGACATCTTGCAATCCCTTTGACGCCTTACTTGCACTACGATAATAAAACACATATTGCAGCATGTAATTTGAATATTTGTTGTCATATCTACGAAATTGTTATATCATAACAACAAATATTGAAAACTTATCTTTGGTTATTGTTTTTTGCAACAAAATATAATATGATAAGCATTGTTATATGATAAGAGTTGTTACATAATACATTAGCGTAAGACATGGCAACAAATATTAGATTATTCGTTGAGCTGTCATGTTCTAAGAGATCTTGTGGTTTAAGTAGTACGTAACAACATGTGAAGTGTGTTATTTTTTTGACATGTACTTCTTTCTTACTTTTTGAGAAGTGTGCAATATGTAGAGCATAACAACGATTATTCATTGGCTTCTTTTTGTTTTGCATTCTTAGTTGCATTTGTAAATAACTACCCATATATCACAAACAAAATGTCATTCTACATGATTATCAAACTCCTATATTTCCTTCTCAAGAAAAGTATATATACAACCAATGAATTCCCTATCAAGTAGAGAACGACCTTTGTCCCATAATGCCCATATACATCGATCTAGGGTTTGTAGTTGCTTGTGGGTCTCTTCAACTTCACTAATACATAATTTGTTGATTGTGTTCAATGTTAGAAAATTATGAATGATATATGACATGACAAGGAAAGGGAATCATCAGATGCACATCATTTATTTTCATCGATACTTGCGAGCTTTTTAACCATTGGTGCATCATTTGGATAAGATAAGAGCTCTCCACCACTCATCTATTTGCATACGTATCAATAGTTAAATGAAAGTTGTCGTTTGATTTGTCAGCATTTGAATCTTTTGGAATCTCTCACGTCACTTTCCATTTCTTTTTAATTTCGCAAAGACAGATGTATACATACATAATGTATACATAGAGGTTTACTTTTCTAGTAAAAAAATAGTTATATTTTACGGTAGTATCAAAAACTTATTATTTTGTCACGGCAACAAATAATCATACTCGCCACGAATTACAAACGATTTCAACTACGGATTCTTACTTTTCCAAAGAATTTTTAAGGGTAAATTACAATTTGGGTCTCTATCTGTGGATCCGATCTCAGATTGGGTCCCGATCTTTAAATTGTAACGATTAAGGTCCCAGGGCCATTAATGTAAGGAACTTTTTGGGGCTAATGACGAGTATGCCATTGTTTAAAAGTTAGAACTCAACCCCCATTCTCTTCCCAACATGGGCATATTCGTCATGAACCCTAAAATTTCCATTTCCTAAATAGTCCTGGGACCCGAATCGTTACAATTTAAAGATCGGGACCCATTCTGAGATCTGAACCATATATGAGGACCCAATTTTTAATTGTCACAAAGTAGGAGATTGAAGCTACAGAATTCGTTAGGAACTACGAGAAGCAATTTTTCAATGCAAAAGTAATGGCAACAAATACAATGTTGATACAATTCTTTGACTATTCTATTTTTTTTGTAACGGATTTTTGTATGACTATTATATACATTATTGATGAACACATTGTTGCTAATTTTAAGTACAAAAAATAATTTTACAACGAATAATATCATCGTAAAATATTTAGCAATGAATAATTTGGTGATGGATTTTGAAAAAAACATCGTTATAACCTGATTTTGTTGTAGTGATTCCACAAAATCTCATAGCATTTTCAATCATGGGCGGATCTACTCATTGAGTATGGGGGTAGAAATGGGCTAAAATGCGAGCGAGGCCGAACAAGCTGAGGTTCAAAACCTCTGTCCAAAGCTTGCCATGGGAGGGCCCATGGTCCATTTTGTTATTTTCCATTGATTATTAATGATAATTAATAAATATAAATGATTTTATTAATATTATCAATACTTTATACAATTAATATAAGTAGTTTACATGCTACTTGACATACAAGCTAATAAATTTTATTTAAAACTAGTGTCACATGTGAAAACTTGAAGTGTCATATTAATACTTGTATTATTCATCTTATATTTTTAATATATTTTTTATGGGTCAAGTCAGGCTGAACCATGCCTAAAATCTCCTAGCCCAAGCTTGGCCCATGATCGAGCTAGGCGGACGAGCCCCTAGCCCGTTGGTCAAATCTAATGAGGGGCATGTGCCCTAAATTCTCAAATTCCTTGCATTTTTGTATCATTAATTTTTTTTTAAAATGTGGTATTATATGGTTGCGCCCCTCCATCATCCAAGAACTAGGAATATGAAACACACACGTGCCCTCTATGTCCCCCATCTCTGAGAATTTACTATTAGAACCATACCCTCCATCCCTCCCCATGCTCAATGCATTCCAGTCCCTCCACACCCCCACCCCCAACCCCAGACCTCGGCCCACACATTCTCTATAGGTCAATGCTCTTCCGCGATTTCCCTTCGACGTGATGATGTAACATGCCATCACTTCGCCTCCCCCCTCAAGTCCCCGACATGCTATGGCAAGAACTAAAAGCATGTCTCAACACCGAGTACCTCCGACGCTCTCACGGTCCCTCCTCTCTCTTTGGTCTCAGATGTGCCACGACAAGGAGTAAGAGACGTCCTATCACTTCTGGCTCCCTTTTAGCCCCGCAGCCATGCACTCCGGGTCTCCATCCCCAATGCACGTAATAATAATACAATATCTCGTAGGCATATATGTGTATGTTTGAGCTGAACAAACATCAATTTACCAATTGGGTAATGCATTTGGAAATAATTTTTACCAATATGTACTTAAATGTTGTAGCTATTACATGGGTTCTTTAAAATTGTGTAATTGACCATAATTTTTGTAGCTATTTTATATCATATTTAGATATTTTTTATAAATTAAAAAGCATGATTTTCAAATCATGATTTTAAAAAAGAAAAGGTTAAGTCTCTGACATCTTATCTCCCATTACTAACATAAATTTTTGAGTTTTTATCAGTTATGCCCACTCTGAGATATTGTAAAATCAGTTATGCCCTCTCTTTTTTGGAATATCAGTTGTGTCCTACCTTCTTGCAAAATTCATAGTTCTGCCCATTTGTAATATCAATATGCCCCTACTTTACCTTAACGGAAGGTAGAACTATGAATTTCACAAGAAGATAGGGACATAATTGATATTATAAAGAAGTGATGCACAACTAATATTGCAATATCTCAAAGGAACACAACTGATAAAAACTCTAAATATTTATATGCAAAACATATCTTTATATGTCTCTATGCATATGTATATTTACCTTGATTTATTTTTTTCTTACAATATTATTTATTTATTATTTGTCGTTGTGCCCTGTCTAGTCTGTAATACTGAGTCCGCCACTGTTTTCGACATTGGAATTTGAAACTATGGGAACACAACCTTGACTATGTGACGATATTATGATCATACCTAAAAGCAGGGTAGTTGAAAAAATCTTGCAACAATATATTTGCTATTACTGCTTTGATGACATCTTTTTGCATGTAATGGCTGATAAATCCATAGTTTAAGCATCACTTATTTTATGGCTACCAAAAATTCATTGCAAAAAAACCCATAACTAAAATTTTAATCTACTACAATTCGTCACATCTAAAGTAATTTTTAGTGAAAAACTATGTTTTGTTGTTGTGTGTATACATACATACATATAACATCGAAAGATAGAATTGATTTATTTACATTATATATTGTAGACCCATTGACTGTAAATAAAAGAAGAAAGTGTATGTCATCACAAATTCTCACAAGATCACATATCAAGTAAATTAGACAATAGGAGAACTGAGGATAATGCAACAAAGTTAGGAATGAGAGATTGTTGAGGTGTTACTTTCTAATATTTTCCCATATTGCAAAGCAGAGTTATCATCTTGGTGATATTTAATCCTATCTACTTTATTCATTGTTCATTAATTTGTAGGCTTTATGTAAGCCCATCGCAAGAGACTAATTTGATTATGGTGATTGATCTTGGGTTGCTATCAACTTCTCTCATTTTTCTACCATCATATTGAGGTTTACGTTGCGATTGATTTTTGGTGGCCAGTGGTTATAGTTGTCTTGAATTCTACATTACATATATGACTTTCTTTTATCAATTTTGCAATTTTCAATTAATTTAATATAATACATGGAATTTATTTTTATCAAGATGGTGCCACAAGGTAAAAAAGCATCTCCTTACTTTTTTTGGGGAAAAAATCAAAGGTCAATTCAACTTAAGCAGTCCTAATGGACAAGGAGTTTGACTACAAAAATATCTAAACAAGCTCCACAAGTTAGAGTGCAAATTTGCCATTTACCATAGTTCAAATAAACCAAAATTTTAGCCCAGAAAAGTAAATAAGATGTGATGAAGGATAATTAAGTTACATCCCTTGTTCTTATTCTGTTTATTTGAATGATAATGAAAGGATAAATATTGTAGACAGAGACATAATAGATAATGTAATCATTAATCATGATGTAATTGCTTGTCATGCGACTTACAATGAAGTGATAAGTGTTTGCTATCCAATTGGCTCAACCAAACATGGTCCATCTCGACATGGTCCGCCAGTGATTACGCATCGGGGTTTGACAATATGTACGAAAAAAGAGAGAATGCCACTTTCATTGCAAGTAAATTAAATAGATTCTACTTATTTTTGCAGTATCACAAGAGATTCTAAAAGAAAAGTCCTTTTCATATGGGGTCCTTATAGATCCAAGAGAGAGACTACTAAAATTTTTTTTATCAAAATTGATAGCAACAATGTTGAAAAAAAATCGGAGGTTATCCATTACCATCCTCTTCATTTTGTTATTGTGTCTATGCACCACATGTAGATTGCGTACATCAAATAACAATTGAAGAGCATGGTGGCTGAGCTATACTTGAAGTTGACGTGACCTTGGCCACTACCATCATCAAGTTTTCCTCTCTTTTTTTAATTTGAGATTTTTACACCACGAATCATGTAATCTTTATCAATTATCTTTTCAATCTTGTAAATATTGTAATTATCACCTCAACCATGTCAACTTGCTGACTCTTACACCACCGAACTGTAGTTAACTCTCATCCATTTGACCATTAAAATGAACGGATTCTGCTAGGATAGATGCATATTACCCTATTTGTTTATGAAATTTACAAGAGATATCATCCATCCATCTCCTCCCATCACCATCCTCCTCATCCCATTCCCCTCCACCTCCTTCAACTGTCCCCGACACCACCTCCCCCTCCCCTCCCTCGGCACCACCCAACCTCCCACCCTCCACACCTGCATCGCCCACCTCTGCTGCCCCTTCCTCCCCCATGTCATCCACCTCTATTGCCCCTCCTCCCATACACTGCTCATTTGCCTCACCTGGATCGGAGAAGCATGAGGGTTGCATGGAAGGGAAAGGAAGAGGAAGAAGGGAGACATAAGAAAGAAAGAGACAGAGAGAGAGAGGAAGAAAACCTATCGTTGGATTTATTGTGGTTAGATGTACTCAAGAATAACTCAAGCAAAATGACTCAAGAATGGTTAAATTTAACGGTAGGGTTCGTTGTGTGAAACGAAGCACATTTACATGATTGGGGTTATAATTAGGCTCTTTTTTTATAGGGTCGAGTAGGTAGTTGACAAAGATTCTAGGGTTCATGATGCAAAAATACCATCCCTAAGGTTTGATTCATCGTAGTGGATCGTCTGTTGTGCTTTGATCAAAACAGGCGATGCCGAGCTCTTTCGCATGCCATCTGTTGACGATGGTGTTGAATAGTAAGCTCACCGTCAGTCATGTGGCCCATTGTAGTTCAATCACATAAGATGATCCACTTGGTCGATCGATTCAGATTCTAGTCATTGCCATAGGGTATCTCTATTCTTCATAAAACGAAGGTCCATTCATTCGTCAAGGTATCTGTTGAGTTGTATTGCTTAAATGGGTAAACGACCCGTTTACCCATTTAAACAATACAACTCGACAGTATCTATTGCTAACCTAAAGTAGCAGTCTGCCAAAAGAAATAGCATCAGAGTTTAAACTGACCATCAAAGTTAGAGCATAAAAAAAGCACATCCATTTTAAAAAAAAGAAATTAGTGACTGTAACCATCGAGTAGTGTCCATGGAGGATCCACAAATCAACTATCCTGAGTAGATCATCCACGAGTGCAATCACAAGGACTTGACTTGAGTTGTATTCTATGTGAAGTTATAAAACAGGACTATGAGTTCGCACTTGGGTTATATATAGAGCGGTTGGAGGACCCTCCATAATGCCTAAGGAGAAGACACCAATGTATCCCAGAGAGAGAAGAGAGGGAACATAGAGAGTTGTACTTGTTCTCCCTTTTATAAAATTTGTTCTCCATTGATAATGAGATGTGACCATCCATCGCTATTCTTGTTTGCACATCCACACATGTTAATTCATCCCAACAACTAAAATGAAAGAAGAGGTGCGACAATTTTGTTCCCAACACCATTGAAGGGTCTGTTTTTTAACAATGGCTTATAATTTCTTTTATAGATTTTATTAAAAAAAACTTGAAATTAGATGTTTACTATTTGATTGGAGTCATGTTGTTTCTTTTAGTTGCTTATGGTGGTAATGGGAATGTTGGTATCTTTATAAACATATGAGAATGTAGATATAAGAATGGATTTTTTTATACTTTCCTTCTGAAAAGATGTTGAATAGGGAATGCACTACATGAACATTGATATAAGGTAATAAATAATTTGAATATTCATTACATGTTATGTCTTCTGATGTTAAATATATACCAACAATTATTATTCATTGTAAAATTAACTTTTGTTCTTGAAATAGCAATGGATATCATTTCTGTTGATAAATGTTCATATAACAACAATTTATCTATTAACTTATTCATTAAAATTCTTATCAACTGCTGCTAAACTTAACAATGATTAAAAGAAGAAGTCAAAGGATAATAGTTATTATATGATTCATCTCTAGGAATATAGCAACGAAAAAGGTATTCGTTGTAAATTTAAAGAATGAAGTAACGGATAATATTATTTATTATATATTTAACTATGGATGGCATATTTATTAGAGTGATAGTATTCATTTGTCACTAAGGAAAATATTATACATGAAATGGTAAGGCAGATTCTATTCATAAATTCTAATTCCTTTTCGCTGCAACAACTTCCTTGTGAGGATGGAAAGGATAAGAATCACATATGTCTATTTCCATATCCACATTAATATCCGCTTTATCTATATCGTGTGTGTATAGAGCAGATATGGATTTAGGAAACCATATCGTTAAATAATCCAATAGAATTCGAATTCATTCTATACAAATTTGGATTGGGTAAAGAGAATATGATATGAATCAAATTCAGATGAGATACAAATAAAGATAGATTATGAATTTGTATGAAATTATTAGGGATGTATATGGATCGTATTGGATCAAATTTTGGCTTAATCCATGTTCAATCCACACTTAACAAAATTTTGATTTTTTTCAATCCAATCCAATGCGTTAAACATGTAAATCCAATCCTATCCAGTCCACCGGGTTAAGGATTTGATTGGATTGATTCGAATTTTTAATGCTCACCCTATCTATAACTAAATTTGTTGCACAATAGACTTTGACATGAATCGTGGTTCTAAAATTGCGATTATGGGCAAATGTAATGAAACAAATAGTTAACTTTTTGAAAGAAAAAATATATACGTTTGTTATGGATTTAATACGAATAATCATTATATAACTAAATATAAATAACATATTTGTAATCCATAGAAACTATATAAGCATCACGTTGATTTTGAATAAAATTGCAAGTTTTATATATCTAAAGAAAGTACATCTAACCGGCAATTATCCAGATTAGCTACGTGGTACGGGAGCAAGAGTCGTGCATGAGGGAGGTTTGAGATGAGGATCATGCACGACTGCGTGGTGTGGGACGGTGGTACTTGGGGTTCCTAGCTGGACATGCACGAGGGAGGTCTGGGAGAGCCGAAGATGAGGTTTAGTTGTGCATGTGTGAGGGGAGCCTAGCTACCCGTACTTGCGGCTGGGGACAAGGAGGGCCCAATTAAGGATGAGACAACAACTGGCTGGGTACAAGATATGGCTGCACAAGCGCGAGCGAGGTCTAGGAGAACCGAGGATGAGATCTGGTTGTGCATGTATGAGGGGATCTGAACGTTCATCCGTGCAACTAGAGATGAGGATGGCATCTTGCAAAGATGTGTGCACCTGAGGGTGGAGATATGTACATCGCAGGTAGATGTTTTGTTGGAAGGGTCCCAAGGGAGGTTTAGGTTTAGGTATTTTTTTAAGAAGGGCATTTAATTTAGAAAATTGGAAGGCACGAAGGGCATTGTGGGTAGCTACTTTTTCTAAACCAACCAATTAGATGGGGTAAGGGGGTTACCAGCAAGTGGTGTGGGATAAATCTTGAGTTAGAACGGATTGAAACTATAAAGAGAGTACTTTGGATATTTACACATAGCTTTGAAATAAAATTAAATATTTATATATACATTTTAATAACAACAAATAATTTATTGTATATTATTCATTAATTAATAGATTGGATCGAATTAGATTTTGACAATAATCCGATCAAATCCATAAATGAACGGATTTGTAAAATTTCAATCCAATTTGATCCATTAAACTTATAAATCCAAACTGATCCAATCCAATAGCAACGGATTGATCAGATTTGGATTTTATCCGATCCTTAGTGCACTCCTAGAAATTATTATCAAGTATGAAGTTATTTTTAAAATATCATATTATAAAAGATATTATACATACATAATCATCGAGGGGATGCAACCTACATGATACATGTACTGTTACAATTCCTGTAAAGTCAATGCATAGAGGTCGAGATTAAGGAGATGCATGAGTTTAATTCGTTAGTTGTTGACTAAACATAATAGATTGTATCATAATTATAATATATATATATATTGGAAAAAATGGGTCTGTCGCGCCTCATTTTTCATAATTTTTTTTTGCAAAATATCATCATATATATTCACCTATATATCTCTCCAATATGTCATTTGAATTTTATCAGAAACAAAGACTCCTATGTCCTCCATCTAGAACATGTAATTTTAAGGGATTTTTACCCGACATACCCTATAATCTTTGCCAATTACCTCTACGATCTTTGAAACAATGTAATTCCTCTCTCGACCCCATAAACTTACTAACTCTTACCTCACAGACCTCGTGGTTAACCTCCATCCATTTATCCGTTAAAACTATCGAATTCCGTTATATTTTTTTGTATCAAAGATTTTTACACTGATACCCCATAATTATCACCGCAGTGCTCCTCCTCCCAGCCCCACTCCCCTGATCCCTGCGCCTAGCTGCCCCCCTGCCGCCTCCCCCCGGCTCCTCCCGTGCCTGCCGTTGAGGAGCCCCAACGGAGCCCCGTGCCCAGTTGTTTCCTCGCCTCCTCCCTGCGCCCAGTTGCCCTCCCCTGCCCTCCTCTTGAAGCTCTCCCGCCGCCTTCCCTCCTGCCGCTCGAAAGCCCCCCTCGGCGCCGCCGCCTTCCCCAACGGAGCCCCGTGCCCAACAGTTCCCCGCTCGAAGCTTCCCTTCCGCTGCCTTCCCAACTCGCCTTCAAAGGCCCCCTCTCTCCCCCCCTTCGCCCCCGGCCGCCTTCCCAGCTCGCTTTAAAGCCCCTCCCCCCTTCCATCCCGGGTCGCGCCAATGGAGCTCTGTGCCTAGCGGTTTCCTCGCCTCCTCCCCGCTCCCGGCGCCTTCCCAACTCGCCTCAAAGCCCCCCATTCCCTTCCTTGGGCTGCGCCAACTGCCTCCTCGCTCGACCGGTCGAGGTCCTCCGCGTCCCTCCCCCGGCCTGTAGCAGTTCTCCCGCCGCCTCCTCGCTCGAAGCCCCCCTCTCCCCGGGCCGCGCCAACTGCCTCCTCGCCTGAAGCCCCCCCGCGCTCCTCCCCCAGTCTGTAGATGTTACAAGACAAACAAAACATGAGACGACCTGTCCGCCGCTCGAAGCTCCTTCGTGGCGCAGCTGCTCCCCCCGCCATCTCCCCTGCCCGCTGCTCAAAGTCCCCTTCGAAACCCCCCTTGCCCAGCTGTCGTCCCTCCCGCTGCTTGAGCTGTTATTCCGGCATTGTTATTACATCCGTTGGTCATTCCTCTTCAGTATTTGTCGTTGGAAAGAGGAAGAAGAAGGGGAGAGAAGAAAGGAGAGAGTGAAAGAAAAGACACCGTTGGATCTGATATGTAGTTTGATTAACTCACTTTTAACTCAAACAAGTTAGGCCAAAATGTGTCAATTTAACGGCAGGGTTTGTGGAGCAAGACGGAGCAAGTTTACAAGGTCGAGTGAGGAATTACGTTGTTTCAAAGGTCGTATATGTAATTGACAAAGATTATAGGGTCTGCCGGGTAAAAATCCCTAATTTTAACGATCTAAACATTGTTGTAATCGACCTGTTCTAGATGGAGAGCATATGAGTCTTCTTTTTTGATGAAATTCGAATGTCATATTGGAGGGATATATACATATATACATATATATATATATATACATATATATATACATATATATATAGAGAGAGAGAAATACACAATTTTATTTTCGAATAAAATAAAAAAATCGGAAAATAAGGTGGGGCAGCCCGATCACCTATCGAACCCATCTATAATAGTATCAAATATTTGAATCCGAATCTTTTGTTGTTATCATGTCTGTATTTGTAATTTTTTTACAATTGCTATTCATATTCGATTCATAATAATTCATATTCGAATACCAAAATCCATATTCAATAATTTTTTAACATTGTAATGGAATATTCAAACATATCCATATTTGTTTTCATCCTTATCTCAGCGGATCGACTATTTGAGTTTTGAGTTTTCATCCTTATCTCAGCGGATCGACTATTTGAGTTTTGAGGTTGCAAGATCTTTCTCCCTTTTTTGGACAAAATGTCTGCAACTTCTTTGTATGAACTCACTCCTTTCTAGGGAAGCATTCGGACATAATGATGCAATTGAGGGGGAGGGGAGGATGGATAATTAAATAACTAAATGGAATCTCAAGTGATTCCTTGCAAGCATCTCTCTCCTCTCCTTGGCAATTATTTGGTGTCAACATTAAACGTGGGCCCTGTGGTTGAGTAGCAAGTTCTGGATTATTGGATAATATTTTGATATTTATTATGTAGCATTTGTCTTATAGTTGTGGATTCTAATTGTTTTTCTTTATCCAATATGCACTAATATGATTATTGATGTAGACAATCATCAATGATAGAGACCCCAATTTAATTGGTCTACATTTGTTGCTTATTGGTCAAGACTTCAATTGATATTTATATAGTAAGAGAGGAACCCGCTCTTCCATGTAGATATTTGATATATTGGTTTTATTTAGTAATTTTACTAAATAAATTTGAGGATGAAAAATATAAAAATTTTAATGTCCTATTTCATTCCTGAGAGCTTGTTTGTAGTTTAAGATTTTTTAAATTCAAGTGTCATATTAATCCAAAAAAGAATTGATGGGTATACTTTAAACTCCGCAAATAATTTTTTTATACTTCAACAATGTAAACATTATCAAAAATTTCATCAATTGTTTTCCATAGATAACGCAACATCATGTTAATATAGAACCTTATGCATATGTTTCTAATGATGCGATTTAATATTGATGCTTCAACTTGAACTTATACCAATTGTTAATATGAAACATAATCTGAACATTTAATCTTATGGATTGGCATTTGTTATCGTGATTGTTTGGTGGCATGATAATTATTGTTGCAATTGTTGTTTGCATAACACACTTTAATCTTCTAACCTTTAATTTTCAACGTGGTATAGCTTATTGTAAGAAATAACTAATTAACCCATAGAGATCCTTTGATTTGATATCGATTTCCTGTCAAATTTCGTTTGTACTCAGTAATCATTCCATGAAATTAGATGGTTGATAATGATATTTAAAAATTATGTATTGATGATAAAATATAGATGTAAGTAAAATCAAATACAGCTGAGTCTTAGAGACTCAACTTCATACAATTTAATGCATAGATGTGGACGTTCTTTAAAGGGCTCAAACTACATCCAACTTTGTCTAATTTTCAACATCAGTAACATTAATTCTTCTAACCATCAAGAAATGGGGATCCATCATTTTAAAAAAAATGATATGAAGATCCATGTATTTAGTCCATGTCGTTACGTTTGCCTCTATCGCGAACTATTGAGTCTTTTTGGTCTAGAACAATCCAACATCAACATGATGCACTCATTAAGAAGTGCTTGGGGGTCAGTCTAACAATACATTGTTGTAAAAATGATTTAAAGCGATCTCAGTTGATTCTAGAGTCCAACTTGGACTTTGTTAAACAATTGCTTGAATCAATTATTTTTCTAACTAAATAAACTACGTCAAAATAGGACATAAGCAGGCAACAAGCTGCGCCACTAGTCTTTTTTGAAATCTCGAGAAGACAACCTTTCCATAATCGAGGCACGTTTCTTTGGAGCAAAGGCCCGTATCTTTGGGAATGATTCCTTAATCGATTCACAATCCATAGGGAGGAAGAAGATCCATATCGAAGAACCTTAGAGAGTACTGGTTGCAGTAAACGAGAATCCTTCAAGATATCCTTCCGAATAGGAGAGTGCAACGCGTTGGTTTGGAGGATAGTGAAATGGACCACCCTTGAAAGAGCACGAGCTAATCAAGTTTGATATCGAAGGTTTGCTATGTTCAACAATACCAATGGTAGATCTAATGAGTAGCACGTCGTTAAATTGGCGTAGATCAAGTTTATCCCATCAACCATTTTAATTTTGATTTTGTGATCTTATCCCAAGCAACTATTGCTTTGTTTGCGGTGTTTAGGGTTTCATTCCATATGAATCTATGCCTGATCTTGTCGATTTTTCCATTATTTTGCGAGGAATTTTAAGGCAAGAGAGTAAATGAATATTGAGTGGAGTCAAAGATGAGTCGATGAGACAAATCCATGCGGGTAGCGGTAGAATTTTTGTTTTCCAGCCTTGTAACTTTGAGGCAAATTTCTCTAAAAAAGGATTCCAATCCTTGACAGACAATCTCTTATCAGATAGCGGAAAATCTAGATATGTGAATGGGAAGCTTGCATGTTTTTAATCTAGAATGCCACTAGCCTCATTGATCTCCTGATTTGAAAGGTTAATACCCATGAATTCAGATTTGGTTTTGCTAACATCTAGACCTGAAATTTTAGAGAAGATGCTTAATGTGGATGTAATCATTTTGAGATCCCTCCTCTGAGTATTCTAAAAATATAAGGAGGTCGTCTGCAAATTGGATATTTGTAATCATAGAGATCGTAACCTCCTTAACAAAGCCTTTGCATATTCCTGCCTCCACCAGCTTAGCCAACTTTCCAGCGAGGATTGAGAGAGAATGAATGAAGAGCAAGGGTGACAAAGGGTTGCCTTAACTAACCCCCCTCTCTGGTTTAATGAAACCAACAGATGAGCCTTTCACTTTGAAGGATGTTTTGGTTGTTTCAAGTGTTGCTCTTATCCATGTGATGAAGGTCGGGTAATCCTGAGGCTGAAAGCGCTTTTATATAAAAATTCATCAACGCGTGTCAATACTTTGCGAAAATCAATCTTAAGGATACGCCTCCCAACCGTTTCTTTGTAATATGTAAAACTTCATCATGGAGATAAGAAAATAAAGACTTCAGGTTGGAAATAATAAAGAAAAAAATAATTAAGGAAGGGGAGGGGCTTCCTTTTCATGGAAGTTGGGATATGCTATTTCGGGGAGTAGGTTGTTGTTGGTTCACAGTTTTGTGTAAATGTTATGTTATGTAGTTACAAGTTTAAATTGAGAGATGATACTGCATAACATTGTAAATACATGTAATTATGTGTAATAATAGAATTTGTGTGTGGGAATAAGAATGCAAAAAGCGATGCTGATTTATTGCTATTGTGTTTATTTATCATTCTACTGTGCGAGTGTTATGTTATGTTATGGAGGTACCGTTTGATTACAAGGTTGGGCAGGGTTGGGTTGGCCCAACTCGGGATACCGTTCCTTCCAATCCTCTCAATCCTTCTCACAGATTACTATTCACAGGGGTACCCCAACCCAATCCTGCCTAACCCTGCAACCAAACAAACCCTAGTGATTATGATTATGGTGTGGATGTTTTTGACAATGGTGGCATTGATTATTGGATTTGGAGCTATGTGCAGATTTGACATATGTGGGACAATATGGGTGGTTGGTGGTGGAGTCTTGATTGTTATGGTTCAGACTTTGTGGTTCATGGAGGTTCATGTTTTGTTTTGATTATACCATTTGAACAACTGATCATATTGATATGTACTAAATGAATTGTTTTCATGATGAGCCCTGATTGACAAATTCAAATTCCTACATTATCATTATTCATATCATTATCGATACAATTTGAAGTTTATGACTCAACAATGGTAGAGAAGAAAGTAGGTATATATTATAGTAAAAAGCTCACAAAATTATCTCATTGCGGTGTTCTTAATAAGACATAAATAAAAGTATGTGAAATCAGCTCAAAAATGTGAGGCACCCTAGTCTATACCTGTTTATTTATGGAAGATGGTGAAGTGTCCTAATTGGGTTTTCATCAATGGTTTCTTAGAATACTATGAACCATCACTCAGTAGTGAGAACAACACCAAACTCCAGTACAATAATAATTCTCTCTCTCTCTCTCTCTGAGAGTAACATGAACAAGGATACATGAATATACACCGGACATGATTGATTGATGTATTAATTAATCTAATTTTTCTATATCATCAAATTAACTCACATTAGTATTAACCTCATGACTTTATATAAAAGATTGAGTTACAAATATTAATACTCGTCTTTTATGAAGTTAATAAATGGTTCCTAAGATCTTTGATCAAGAGAGATAAATCCACATGACTAATCACAAAAAGGATTAAAGAAAGTGATAAGTAGAGAAGCAAGTGAAAATTTTGTGAATCACGAATGACTTATAAATTAGAATGATGGTCATGATGAATTTTACACTTGACCGTGCGAGGGTGCAGTGACCCTCAACTGGGCGGAAGATAGGAAGTCCAGTTAGGACAACGGCCGCCAGATGCACGGGTCTAGGATCCCAATCCTTTCATGGTTTTTACGAGAGCTCGCAGTGTTTTTATACCTCGTTGGGATCCCGACTTTTGACCAGCTCTGCTGACCCTCTGTTTTAGGATACTCATGCAGGGGATCCTCGATTTTTTGTTTTTCGTATGAGCTCGTTAGTCCGTACTAGTTGGGTGGTTTTCTAGAGTGACTTTTCCAGAGAGCCTCTCTCACCTGTCTCTGGAGCGTAGTTTTGGAGTAGACATTCCCTTCTATTTGACCACACTTCTAATAAGAGGGCGAGATGGAAGAGTCTCTTAGGAGACTTCCTCACCACTTGAGTTTTGATTACTTTCACCAATAAGATCGGCGATGGTACATCTGAATATCATATGGCTACATCTAAATCATCTAGGGTTACATTTTGTAGTTGAGAATCGGAGAAGTTTCAGTCAAAGGTGAATAGGTTATAGTGGATCTTGGTTAAGAAATGGAATCAATGTTAAGTTGTGTTAGCTAGAGTCGACTATAATTAATTTGGATCCGAAATTATTATAAGTTAGTGGACGTGTTGGGAACTTAGTTAGGATGCATTACACAACACCGCATGCCTACAGAGGTACCTCAACCCTAAAGTATTATTCACGCCTTAGAGTCATAATGTGAAGTCACATACAGACCAAGACCAAAGATTATCCACTATACTTGAAAAAGATAGATAGAATTGAGAGCTAGATTAAAATATTTGATAACAGGCCGATCTCCCACGAGGGTCACCATAAAAATAAGAGAAGTGTTGTCGCCGAGGCGACCACTCATGGAAGACCGCTGCCAATCAGCAATTAACCCACAATCCAAAGAATACAACAATCAAGCTCAAAACAAATGTGAATTAATCTTTATTTTACTCTACCATAAAATGTACAATGGCAAATATGTAGAGGTCGAACCACAGAGAGCAATACAAAATGCAATAGCCTATATGTCAATCCCAGTCATTCTTGTGTGGGTTTTTTTTTTTTGTTTTTATATATATCTTTTTTATTATTATTATTAAAATATAATACTTAAGTATCATGTATACATATAGATATATATATTTATACAACTTCATTATATATATACATAGAGGTTAAGCATAGAGCTTATAATACATGTAATATATATAGGTATATCTAAGTATAGATATATATATATATTATTTATTTTTATTTTTATATTTTTTTTCTTTTTTTTTATACTATATCAAGATTAATGAGAATACATATTACTAAATATATATATAATATATATATATATATAATATATTTCTTTTTTTTCGTTGGATATATAGATATGTATACATAAAAGGGTATTATAGTATTCACAAAAATACTCAAAAATAGTCAAAAATTCAGGATAAAGATCTTTTTGGGATTTTCATGGCTTTTTACTGTTTTTATGATTTTTGGGTATTTTTGCAAACATTTTTGATATGTTAAATTAACTAAACAATAGCAAACAGTGGACTAGGTACTGGCCGTCCCAAAAACAGAGATTAAAAGTAGCTAACAGCCTCAAAAATTTTCCACTTTAATTTTCTAATAACAATAATAAAACACAGCATGAGTAGGGCTTGAGTTTTTATTTTTCTGAATTTTCTTTGATTTTTTATATTTTTTTGAAGTTTTTGGGGCATTTTTGAATTTTTAAGGTTTTCTTTTTGAGATTTTTAGGGATTTTTGGTCTGACACTAATATAGGACAAAATACACTGCATATAATTTTTTTGGAATTTTTCAAGGCATTTTCATATTTTTTTGGGATTTTATGAGTTAGACAGGGACTTAAAGCCAAGTTTTTGATTTTTAATAAATGCAAAAAGGCAACAAAATGCAAAACTAAAAATGTGCCGTTCAAGCATGACCAAACAGGAGCTTAAGTCTATTTTCTCAAGATTTTTAGATTAAGTATGAAGCACAAAATAAATAGACAAAGCCTTCAAAAATTAAATGGCCTGGCAGGGGTATTTTTGCAAATAAAATAGTTGGCAGGGGCATACATGCAAAAATTACAATAAAAATACACTTTAACTTTTATTTTCAGGACCATTTCGTAAATACAAGAACCCGGCAGGGTTTAGATGCAATTTTCACGCGCCTCACGTGGTTGCTGCACGTGAGGCGCGGAGGGACTAAAATGTAAATATAGAAACATCAAGGGGGTCCACTGCAATTTCTACAACTTATTTACAACTGAAACTTTTATTTTTGGGAGCAAACCCTAAATACAAAAAGTAAGGGGCGAGATATGAAATTTACCCCTTAAATAAGGCCTTGCATCCTGCGGCGCTGGAAGCGCCACTTATACACGTGGCGATCATCGGACGGCGGACTTCGTTTCGACGATGAAGGGCTGGGATTAGAACATCCCCGCTGACCTGACGGTGGGTGTGCTTCTTCATCGGACGGCTGGCATGCAATCTGGGCCGCCCCGCTCGATCCAACGGTGCTGAAGGCACCAGGAAGAACTGGGAATGAACTCGCCCTCGGCGAGCTTCGATCGGGTCGCTCGAGCTCCTCCGGGCACCTCCTGCGCATCTGAAGCGTCCTGATCGTAGCTGGGAGGCCTCCGCGTCGTCTGACGGTGATCTCATGGCTCCTGGGGGCCTGAGTCGGTGGAGCGAGGTCGGAGAAGAAGGTGGCCCCCAGGAACCTCTTCCTGGTCAAAGCAAGCCCAGAAGGGATCGATTCCTCGTGGTACCTGCACAGGAAGAACCGCGGGCGAGAGAGCTATCTCCTCGACCCGGGGTTATGAAGCTGCGGTGCAAGATGGAGGTGGGCGGAAGGGCTCCGGCGAGCGGCGGAGTTGGAACCCTGATTCACCAAGACCGAGGGTCCTGGGTTGATCTGATGGGTGCGAAAGATGGAGAAGACGACGAGGAACGAGATGGGATGATCGAGGTGGTCGGATACAGTGAGGTTCACGATGAAGGAGTCGCCGGAGCGGAGCTCCGGCGAACTTCGATTTTTGCTTTTTACGCTAATGTGATCAACTAACAACTAAACTAACTACTGAAATGAAATGCTAACGTTAAAAACTACCTAAGAATGCATTAAAAGGACAGCTCTTATACCTGGGGGCCTCCAGGGAGCAGGGCGGACGCCGGAGCTCCGCCGCGTCAAAATTCTCCTCCCTCCGGCCAAGTCTCGATGCTGGGCGACTCCCCCTGTCACGAGGAACGATCCAGGCACAAGATCTAGGCTTTAGGTTGGAATGAAAGTGGCCAAATTCGAGGAAGGAGGCGGAGCTTTTTATTTATAAACATTGGCGAGTAGCCTTATTGACCGGCGATTATTTCATGATCTGGAGAGCAATTGGTTGATCTGTGATTTCGGCGGGCACCATGGAAGATTAGGGAACAAATCTTGTGAAGGAAGCGTCGTCGATTGATGGATGGCGTGCCCGGGAAAAAGGGAGGAAATCGGGGGAGTGGACTGTTCAGAGCTGCCAGGCGTGGGATGGGACAGTTGACCAGGGGGTCAACGTTGGCCGGCGTCTCATTGGGCCACGTAGGCCGCTACAAGACAAAATAGCAAGGCTGAAGGAAGATTGATTTATTTGACATCCGAAATGATTTTATTAATTTTTGCTTATAAAATAAAAAATGTGTATTATTTCATGTAGTATTTATTCCTGATTTTTATTGAATTTTTCGAGGTGTTTTATTGTGGTTTTATTTTAGTAATGTGTATATGTATGTATTTACACGTATTTTTGGATATTTTATTTTTAATTTATTTATTTTCTTTTATTATTTTCTTGGCTTATTTTATAAATTTATAACTTATTTTTGTGAGTATAAAGGTATTTTTGTTTGATTTTTATAAGTTTATTTGTATTTTTAAATAAATAGGTCTATGTATTTGTAAGTATAGATATATGTACTTTACCTATATATCATACACATTGTATTTATTTAATCAATTTTATGTGTTTTTATTAAGGATTTGTATTTTTAATAAGACACATATAATGTATACATTATTATAAAAATATAAAAGAATAAAGAATAAAAGAATGCTTTTCCTTTTATTTATGCACATACAGGTAGTATAGGTATTTTGTCTATATAGACTTATTTTATTTTTACAAATTCTTTTTGGTTTTATTCAAATTTCAATATGTACATGTATTATATACATTATTTACAAGATTATAAAAATGCAAATTTATAGAAATACTAAAGATTGAATAAAATGAATATTTTAATCAGGTCTATATACAAGGAGGGCCAAAAACCTAACTTTCACAGATGGACTCCAAAAATTATGAGATCAATTTTATAAAATAGTTTATGAAATGCTATATACAATTAAAGGTGAGTTTGGGTGATTTGGAGTTTTTATTTGCAAGATATGGGTCTGTGAAGTTGGAATTTTGGCTTTTTATTCTGTGTATAAAATGTACACTGAGTGTTATTTTTACACAAACTCAATTTTGTATTTTTATTTACATTATTATCTACAACTTTTATGAACAAAGTTTCTTTATTTGATGAATAAATATTTATGTACAAAATAGGTGTCAAAAATGCATAAAGGGATGAATAAATAAATGGGGTATTTATTGTATATCAGCCCTTATCTCCCCCTACTTTATTCCTTGTCGACCAATACCATGCTGGCCTTGGTCTCGGGGTTAGGGTCATAAAATATTTGCAATATTTTATTCCTTTTTCTTTTCTTCTCTTTATTCTATAATTTTGGCATTAAAAACCTTATTTTATGTATAATTAATACAATAAATAATAGATGCTAATATGAACAAATTAATGCCATTTACATGCATTTGCTGGGGTTTTTAAGGCCAAAATGATAGAATAAAGGTGATGAAATGGAGATTCATCAATATTATCCTTTCCATCATCAATAAACTAAGGGTTAAATAAAGAATTACCTCATCAACCTTTTATCAAGGTCCATAACCTGATTTCAATGACAAGAAAACAACATGTACATATAGGTCATAAACTAATATATAAGTTATATATAAGAAAGGCTTAGGGGAAAATGGAGAAATTATACTTACGAGTCATTAAATTCTTTATCGGAATATGTCATATAAAAATGTAGTGGGTAAAATTTAGACATTAACTTAAAGGGGTTTTTACTCAGTAGACCCTATAAATTTTTTTAAATTATCTCTACGACCTTTTGCACAATGTAATTACCTCATCGATCATGTAAATTACCCTAAGAACCTTCATGAGCTTCAAACAGATAAACCACAGGGTTCATGGGGTAAGAGTTGTCAAGTTTACAGGGTCGAGGGGGGAACTAGATTGTTTCGAAGGTCGTGGAGGTAATTGGTAAATTTTATAGGGGTTGTCGGATAAAAATCCCTTCCTTAAAATAGCTTGAAAGCCTTCTTCATAGCAAGTAGTTATAAATTTTTAGTTGTTTACAATTTACTACTTGCTTCTTTTGTAATCACCATAAAATGACTGCCTGTTTTATTAAATTTCGAGATTTACCAGCGCTCGTTGATGCCTCTTCTACCTTTTATGTGTGGCACGCAAGAAGCCTGCATCTCAGTAGTTGTGGATGATTCCTGACATCTGGGTTTATTCCAGACGGTACAATTACTTTTGTCAGTTTTGTTCAGTTCATTATGTAAATGCTTACTTTCTCTTCTGTAAATTTTGGAATATATGTATAATGTTCATTATGTTATATATCATGAAAATTAATGAAATGCAATGTTCATGGCACTTGTCATTTTTGATTATGTGGTTATTATTGAATGTGAATGTTATATGCAAACAACGTACTGCGAAAAATTTCCCTACATTTAAGTATAATATTTTCATATACTTAATGTGATGTTTAGTGAATATTGTATTGCGAATGCGGTGTAAATGTGTGTCCGGATCCGAGAGCTCGTTGATCTCTCCTTTAAGAAAGCGAATTGAGATGGGGACATGCGTTCCTTTAAAAAGGAGGCCCATGGGTTTGTCAATAGCTTAGAGATGATTTTGATTGGTAAATTTATCAAGTTGATGGGTCTATAATTTTCAGTGCCATCGGATCCTCCTTTTTGTAAATTAAAGAAACCAAAATGTTAACTCAAATGTCGGAAGTCGGTTATCTCAAATTGCGATCTATCATTCTTTCAAAAACATTCATGACGTCTTTCTTTAATATTATCCAAAAATTTTGTATGAACTCAATGATGATTCCATCGAGACCCGGTGCTTTATTTCTCTTGAAAGCTTTGATTGTAACCTCAACTTCAGAAAGGGTGAAGGGAGCAATCAGGCCATTCGTAAGAAGCATCATCTAGATCTGAAGTCAAAATTCCCTCCTTGTTTCTTAAAGAGGAAATGCAATGTCTATTAGCTTTTGTTGTTGCTAATATTTTAAGAAATTTTGTATTTGTAGTTCCCTCCTTCAAGTATGCTAATTTGGCTCGTTGATCCCAAATCAAGAATTCATCTTGTCTGAGCACTTGAAGAGAATGATGTAGGTCATTCAATTCCTCGGTTAGGTCATGTGAGCCGACATGCATGTCTATCTCCCTTTGTGTTATTAAAGACTCAAGCACTTCGATTTCTTTAGTAATCTCCAAGACCTTCTTCTCTTTTCCACCTCTTGATCTTGTGTTTTAGTTTTCTAAATTTAAAGTCCCATGAATGGAAAGGATTGTTCAAGATTATCCTTTCCCCCATGAATAAACAACAATCTCCTCAAAAGATTTTCTACTCAGCCAAAAGTTTTCAATTCTGAATATTTTGTTTTGGATTTTGAAATTTCCATGCGACAAAAAAAGTGGTTTATGATCTGAATAGGTTTTGTCAAAGTGTTTAGAGAGTATGATGGACACAGTTCTAGAAATTTCGAGTGTGATAGAATCCGATCTAAATTCGCCTAAGAAGATGGATCCTGAGATCCTGACCACATGTATTTTGTACCTCCATCAGAGAATTCGAAAAGACCCATATCAGTAATCCATCGTCGAATAACTTGTCATATTTTTTGAGAGGTGCACCGTGCACCCGAGACTGGATCACTACGGTATCGAATTAGGTTAAAATCTCCTAATATCAATGATGGTAGATCATCATTAGTTTGTCGCTCTAATTCAGAGGTGAAGAAAGGGGTTATCCATCTCCTAAGGTAGACCATAAACATGGACAATACATATGATTTTATCCACTCCAATAATTCTTAAATTTATATGCGTCGTCGAGAACTCATTGTCTACCAAATCCACTAGTTCGAAAAAGATCTTATCCCTTCCTGAAAGTAAACCCCAATATCTAACTATGTATAAAGTTTTCCATACGTTGTATAATGCCAAGTATGATGTGATGCAAGTTCAATCTCAATCCACAACACAATACTAAAAGCTTCATTCAACAATTATCCACCCAGTATATGCTATAATGTTTGCAATGCGGAAACCCCTTCGCGATGACAAAAGAAAAGAAAAAAATAAAGGAAAAATGTAGGAGGACATGGATGAAAGGCTGCCATTACAAAGCAAAAGAAAGGACAGCTTGTCGCTTAATTAGGACGGGATGCAAAAAATTATAAAATCAAGCGATCGACTGATTAGTAGCTTATATCTTCATATATTCCATAACATTCTTTCTATGTACTGACTCTTTATGTAATGTGTCTAACAAGTGAAGAATGTGTCGAATTGTTTAAGAAGGATATGTATTTAACAAGCATTGCGAGACTAAAATGTATAACAATAGTAATATATGCAGTGAATGAAATAGACAAGAGAATGTATTACATGGAGTCCTTATCAGGACTGAGGCTTCAAAGTCTCATTTGTGGTAGATCTTCTTTAGTATAACTTGATCGGAAATGTCTACCTTAGTTTAATTTATCTTATATATGATATCACATATTGTCAAGCAAATCGATTATGGACAAGTTTAATTGAGGAAGGGAAGTTTACAATAATCCACTATTAATACCTAACATGCTTTTCCTACTCCATATATAAGAAAAAAGTAAATAAATATAAGATGACATTACATCATGCTTTAAGAAAAGGGACTAAACAAGATTTCTTAATCTCGTCGCGTAGCTTACTAATCTTGCTCCACTCATTAGCCTTATAGGTAAATGTATATGATTGTGGGGAAAATACCGTCTAACTTGTTGATTGGAAGAATAAAACTCCGCTTCAAGTTGGTCATACATTTTTACTGACCTCATTTTTAAATGCAAAACATATACATTTTATGGTCATATGGACCGTCGCTAATGATATACTGACATATATTATATTCGTTGATAATTTCAATTATAAAAAATAATTTTACAAAAAATAATATCACCGTTATATATTTAACAACGGCTGGTTTTGTTATGGATTTTGAAAAAAAAACCGTCACTACAAACAATTTTTATTTTAGGGAACCGACAAAGTGTTAAATGTGAGATTATGTTTAGGATATTACAATCTCCCTCCTATATATTTGCAACATCCTCGTTGCAATATAGTTCATTACTTATTCCTAAAAATAGTTAGGACTGCACATGTTGGGTATTCTTTTCCTCATATCTTTTTCTACACATCTCGGTAGCCTTTTCTACTATTAGAAGCACTATACTACAACAAATTTTAATCACGACAATAAGTTGAATATCCAGTGTCACAATGTTGAATATATAGTTTTGTTCCTTTAACTACCAATGACTTTCATATTTGTTGCTGAAAAGGTTAATATAACAATGATTTATTAGCTGATTTATTCGTTGAAATTCGTATTGATCTTCATTAAATTTACATTTTTTATCAGTTTTGCACCTCTGAGATATTGCAATTTCAATCACGCCCATCAATTTTTAGGAATATCAGTTGTACCTCCTTGTCGTTCTATCACTTATGCCCATCGGGTTAGTTGTCATCTATCTCCAACGCAGACGGACTTTAACATTGGGGACATAATGAGAATTCAATTTTAGAAAAGCCTGAAAATGTCATTTTTTCATCCTATTCCTCCTCCCCATTCTCTTCCTCCTCGTGAGCCTCCTGCTCCTCCTCCATCGTCTCCTTCCCCAGCTCCTCCCTCCGACCCCAGCTCCTCCCCTTTGCCCCCCCACCTCCCTCTCGGCCCACTCTCGTCCCCTGCTTCCTCCTTCGTCGCCTAAAGTTCCTCACCCTACCCTCAACTCTCCCCCTTCCACCACCCCTCGCTCCTCCCTCCGCCCATGCGCATCCCTATCCTCCGACCCGAGCTCCTCCCACAGCCCCCAGCTCTTCCCCTCCGCCCCAACCTCCCCCTCCTCCTCCTCCTCCACCCTAGCCTCTCCTATGCCCCCAACCTCCTCCTCCAACCCCTTTCCTCGCCCTTCTTATCCCATTCGCCCCAACCTCCCCCCTAAGGCTCCCCCTCCATCCCCCCTTCTCCTCCGGCTCTCCTTTCTCCCCCTCTACCTTAATGTCTTCATATGGCTCCCCCGTCTCCCCCTCCCTCTCCTCCAGCTCCCCCTCCTTCTCCTCCCCCTTGATCCTCCTCCGCCGCATGCTCCTCATCTGCCAGCACTCCTCTACACATCTAAATCCCCAAATAAAGGGTCCCTCCTCAACTCCCTCGTCTTCATCCTTCTCGTCACTACCATCACCTTCCTCGTCCTCTTCCCTCCTACCCCCTCCTCTGCCCCAACCTCCTCCTCCTCTGACCACCACCCCTTCCTCCTCACCCCATGACCAGCAACAACAACAATCCTCCTCTTCGTTCCCACGTCCACCATGTCGGTCTACCACGAATCCCCCTCGGAACTAACCCCCATGTAACAAGATGGAAGGGGCCCTCCTCAACTCCCTCATTTTCATCCTCCCCATTGATGATGTCACCTTTGTCCTCCTCTACTACTATCGCTTCACCAACCTCCTCCACGACTACATGCACCTCCGGGATCTTCATCACTCGTGAATGATAAGACTTTCCGATGGGGTTCCAAATGGATAAACGAAAAAACTAGGGCACGGCCTTCTTCTTAGAAACTTGGGTTTGGTGAAGATCTTCTCCACGATGGTTGAAGGCGGTGATGTGTTGATATGTTCTCAATACGGTTGATGCTCCTTGCATATAGTGGTTAAAGATGCTTGGTGTTGAAGATATGCTCTTCTTACAAGTGATGGTGGATTGTTATAGGATGTTGTTGCTTGATGCTACTATTCATGAGTAGGGGATGTGCCGGTGAAGATGTTGTTGCTCGATGGTGTATTTTCTAGGATGTGCTACTCGATGCTCGATGCAACCTTCTTTGATAGATTTATTTGTTGAAGTCTCCCATTGCCATTGGATTCGATCTCTTCTTTTAGTTTGACAAGGACATCTACCAATCTGATGGATAGTTATGAACCTCTTAACCTCATCATGGTTTGAAAAAATCATGGTTAAGTTCAACTTATTAACGACTAAAGTAGCGAAGGGGCACACCTAATAGAACGACAAGAAGTCATGTGCACATATGATATTCCAAGAAGGGAGGGGCGTAATTGATATTACAATATCTCAGAGAGTCACAACTGATAAAAACCCTTAAATTTAACAACGGTTAAAAGAATAAGTCAATGAATAACCGTTGCTAAATATATCCATGCAATAGATATTTGGTGGGAATTAAAAGAATGAAATAACAAATAATAATCCTTGTTATATATTTAACTAAGAAAGATAAGATGACAAAAATCAAATCATTTTCTATCGTAGGACAACAATGTGAGAATCTGAGCTCGAGAAGTTACATTTAAGATAGTATATTACCACATACTATATCACCCGTTGTTAAATATATAATGACAATATTATTCATTACGAAAATATTTTTCTTTACTTGAAATTAGCAATGAATGTCATATTCGTTGCTATAATTTTAACGATAATCTATATAACAATGCTTATCAATTGTTAATTTTCAAAATTTTAACTAATCATTGTTAAATTTTGAACTAAAAAGAATAAGGGATATTTAACCCCGTAACCCTGAGTACTTTCATAATTACCCCATAAACCCTCTATAATTCATAATTACATGAATAAACCCGAATAATCCTTAACTCTTCCATGACATAACCCTGTGTTATGTTCTGTTTGGCATGGTCCTTATATTTGACGGTTTCCATTAGAAAACGATAGAATTACCCCTAATGCTCAGTCATATTTACAAATCATGCCATTTCGTTATAGCAGGCAGAGCTGTAGGCCGAAGAATCTGCATCGTCGCAGTACGTATGTGCGGTCGGAAACGGAGCTGGGGTGGAGGCAAGGAAGCCTCCTACGGAAGATGTGGAGGAGGAGCGACCCACCTATAACCCTGATAGGAGAGGGGACGAGGAAGGGATTCTACCATAGTTCGATCGGGTGTGGCATGGATAATTTAGTTCGCTGTACGCTGGATATACCTGTAGTTGAGCCATCCTTGCCATTATCCGGAGCTCCTTGTCGAGCTCAAACTCCATTATCTTAGCTCCCTCCACATAAAGGGAGTGCCACGCAATCATCGACTCTCTGTTCTTTCTCCTCCAACCCAACTTCACCTATCTTCCGAGAGACAGTACCAAAGCACGAAATACCATTAGTTCTCCCTATTCTTGCATCTCCGACATATCCAAAGATCAAGCACCCTAGTAGAAAAGATCACTGATGTAGAGTTCTCCATCTCTGAGTTATGCCTTCGTCGGAGAGCATCAGAGAAAGATTGGAGATATGCTCCGTCGTCTTCTTGCAGCAGATGCCCTCAGCCTTGGTCAAACCTCCACCTCAATTACACCCATAGGAGCTGTTGCGAAACCCAGATCCGAGCTCTGTCATTGCCCATTCGTCCTCAACGAGCAGCTCCATCTCCGGTGTACCCATTCTAGAGCATCAACCAATGCACCTCGTTGACGTCTTCATCACCAATTCATCAGAGACCTGATGCGGTCCAGCATCTCGGTTCATCCATCTGAGCTCAAAGCCCCAACTTTTCTTAACATACCCCCATCATCGGATAATGGGTTCCATCTCGGGCAGACAACAACCACCTTGGGAACTTCACTCAAGCTTTACTGAGGAGGAGAACCATATATCCCTTTCCATCCTTGGTCTTTTCCAAGGCATCACATTGGAATTTCACCGAAGTATCATATCTTGGGCCTTTCTTCGGTCTATTCTAACAGTCTCGAATCGTAATCTCAGGTCTCCACTCGTTTCAACAATAGGAGCTCCACGCTCCTCCTATTTTCGCCGACACCTCGCTGGAACCATATATCTTCAGCTCACATTCAAGCAACATAACTTGAAGCTGCTGTCTCTCCGTCGTGAGTGGGAGAGTTGCTCGGAAAAGTCCTCGTCGGAGACCACCATTTGTCTTCACTAGTGGCAAAAGAAAAAGAAGACAGAGAGCGCTACGGTACTTCTCCTCCCATAGACGTATATCTCGACATGTGGCAGACCACTAAAAATATTCGTCATTCACGTTGAGGCAGAAGTCGATGTTGCCGCGGCGGAGGAGCTTGACGGAGTCGCCGTGTGAGATGTCCTCCGCGGGGTCGAACTCACGGAAGTTGAACCGCCAGACATGGAGGCGGTCGAGGTCGTCGGAGAAGGTGAGGCCGAGGTCGTCGGCGACGCCCCCCCCAACCCCGCCATGGAAGTCGCCACCCCCCCCCCCTCCGACCACAACCCCTAACCTCACCAACCCCTCCCCCGCACCGGCGCACCTGCAAGAGCCCACCCCCTCCCCCACGTCGCCACACCTGCAAGCCCACACCCCTCCCCCGCATCTGCGAGCTCGCCCCCTCCCACGCGCCCCGCACCTACGAGCCCGCACCCCTCCCCCGCACCCGTGCACCTGCAAGCCCGTTGGAACTCGTTCTCCTCTCGTGACGCGCGTGACAGGGACTAAAATGCAATTTCTGAAACTTCTCGAGGCCTCGTTGTAAATTATCCAGCTCTCACGTGAGATACACATGAGGGGGCTAGGCTCGGACGGTGATGGAGGCTCGGGAAGAGGCTTGGACTAGCCTCGGGTCAGCTTCGGTCACTCCAAACCTAGGGTCAGGGACGAGGCTTGGAGACTGGTGACGTGGCACAAGCTGGATCGCTAGATCTAAGTCGATCCAACAGTGCTGATGAGTGGTGTCGTGGATTCTGAGGGACCGTCAGATCAATATTGATCATACGGTATCTAGGGCTGGAGGCGATAACGACGTGGTGAAGTAGTGGTTGTTGGATGGCGATTAATCCAACGGAGGCTGGAAGCTGGCAACGTGGCGAGATGAGGACCGTCGGATCTAGATGATCTAACAGTAGCTGGAAGTCTTCTACTACGGTCCGCTGCCTCCTGCGGGGGACTTGGCGGGGCTCAGGCGATGGTGGTGCTCTGGCTCCGCCGCCTTCACCCGTGCTCCTGGATGCTTGTCGGCGACTCCCGGGTGGCTCAGATCAATCCTGGAAGTGTCAGGAGTCCACCGGAGGATCCGGAGGCGGCTGGAGTCGATCGGAGACCGGTGGAGGTGAAGCTCGAAGCGGCTCCAGTGTGAAGTCCGGCCAATTAAGAGAAGGGTCCTGCAAGGTTAGCTTGTGGAAGAAAGCATGTGCAAAGAGCTCGTGAGGTGCGTGCGAGTGCGGGGAGGCCTGAAGCATGAAGTGGTGATCGGACGTTGAGCTTCTCTGTAGTGACCAGCGGAGCTATGAGCTGAGATGGTGTGAAGCATTATGGAGGCTATCTGATGAAGGCATGAAGAGAGAGCTCTAAGGTGGAGCTCGATGGAAGGTCGTAGAGGCGTGAATATGATTGGAGAGGCGGAATAAATTAAGAGGAAAATTGAGAGGAAAGAAGAAGGGCGATCGGAGGAGGATGGAGGATTGCTACCTGGGATCTGAGACTCAGGAGAGAAAAAGATCATCAGACGATAGAGGGTGGAGAGTGTGTGGCGAGCAATGGTGTGGGCCACGTGGCGCTATCAGAGGACGTCATGTGGTCCAATCTGGTTGGTTGATAAAGAATATGAGATAAGAGGGAGAAGATGATCGAATTTGGAAAAATTCGAACATAAAAGTTGTAGATGTCGATAATATCTACAAGTTTTATTTTGATCAAAAACAGAAATGAGGTCAAAAATAAAGTACTAAAATACAAAGGTATAATTATACATACATACAGTATACAATGGGGGCCCAAAATCCAAGTTTGGCATATGAGCTCCGATTTAAATATAATTGGTCTCATTTTGAAGATCTCTGAATGTGTATTAATTTAGAAGTGAGTAAACCTAGATCGGAAGCTGTAAGAGAGAGAAATGTGCATTCTAAGATCCATGATCTCCAACTTAGTTTGGGGTTTTAGTGGTCAATTTATTCCTGTTAGCATTTTTTGGTATTTTTCTTGTATTATTTGTCAGTAATATACACAGTATAAAGTGAATTTATGGAATTTAAAATTAGTATAAAATATATACAGATGAGTGAATTTGGCTTCTTATTTGATGCGGATGCGAATGCTAAAATGCGGATGTTATCAATGTATGCATGAATGCTAATTATGCAATTTTTGTAGAAATATGCTCCTAATTACTCAAGAACAAGGTTCTATTTTCAGCTTTAAGAGTGATGAATCACAGATTCATCACCCTCCCCCCGCGTCACCGCACCTACAAGCCCGCCCCCTCCCATGCACCGTCGCAACTGCGAGCCCGTACCCCTCCTCATGTCGTTAGCCTCTCCTTGCCAGAGCCCCCCCTCCTCAATCGGTCCTGGAAGCCCAGCAACCTGCATGTTTTTCTTTCTTTTTTCTTTTTAACTTTTGATTAATCTTAGCCATTCTATCGCGTATTGGTTAGATTAACTCACTCATATGGTAGAGTTAATGAAGAAAATTAACGGAAGGTTATGGATGTAAAACGGGGTATGTATTCAAGGTTCTAAGTGTAATTCATAATTATAGAGGGTTTCTGGGATAATTACGAAACTACTCAGGGTTATGAGTTTAAATATCCCAAAGAATAATGATCATTAGCAAATATTCTGAAAAGTGGCGATGGACAAGCGTTGGCACGTGCATCGTTGCTAATTGTAACAACCCAACCTCCAAAGATAGTCCCACATTTAAAACTCACGAGATGTGGGTGTAGATTATGATTATAAGTGGCGTGGATTATTATTTGACAACTTGAACTTAAGCGTTTTGGATGGTTGTCAACATGTCAAATTGGACCAATTGAAGGATCAGTTTTCCTCGATAACGAATTGAAGACTTAAGTGTGGGATGTTACACTAAAAATATAAAAGCGGATATGACAATAATCGTTAATTTCGAGTATAAAAAGTAATGTTGAAACATCATCGCCACATATTTAACAACAGATGATATAGCTACAGATTTTAAAAATAATAATAACTCATTTTTGGCCTAGTGATAGATGTGTTGATTTAGTTAATTGAAGTGTGAACCTTTCTCAGAATCCACCACAATGTAGTTTGAATTTTCCGTTATAAGGACAGAGAGAATCATAACCAAAATTTCTATATTGATAGAGAGCCAAACGGAGATTTTGATGGAATGCAAAGGACCCTTCTTTTTCACGTCACTCTCGTCTCGTTCCCATCACATACAATCGAATCGTAATTATCTGGAATCTTTGATGTGGTTTGATGCATGTCCACGAATCGGAATCTCATCGTTATTGCCAACTATCCTATGTCTATCGCAAAATAAATTATTGTGAACGTGTCTCAAATATCATTACATTTACCTTTATGTTAGTTTTAAAAAATATTTGCATATATACATATCCTTGAAGATACATGTAATTGAAAATATAATTGTATATAGACATACATTCAAAATTTGCTTGAGTCAAACATCACGGATTCGAAGGAAATGTGAATAATTAAGCCAGGAGTCTGGCCAAGGGTGGATCGGGCAGAAAATCATATTTGAACATCTAAACTTCAATCGTGGATTGGCTTTCGATTGGTGCTTCGCTATGGTGGTTTCTTGATTTTTTGCTACAGCTCATCCTGACACATGTTGCACTACAAGAAAAACGAGTTATGGTCACGGAATGTACCTACAGAAACTTGTGGTCACGATAATTCCGTGACCACTAGTTTCTCGTAGCTACAATCCGTGGCCAAAGTCTTCATCCAAGAGTCGTGATCACGATAGGTTATGTGGTCACTTGTAGTGACCATGACATATTGCGACGAGACTTATAGATATGACTATTGGTGATAATCCTCATTCATCACTTTTTATTCTTTTATTTTAGATAAAAAATCTTTGCAAAATACCATGTATATGTTTGTAAATATAATAAATTGTCAAATAGCATGCATTGTGTAAATAACAATAATTAGCATATTTTTGTGCAAAAATAAAAAGAATAAAGAAATAAAGAAAAAGAGAGAAATATTTAGAATAAATATTGAGTGACCCAAACCTAAGGGAGGGCTCAATATGGGCATGACCGCAAAATAAAATAAGTAAAGAGAGATAGGGTCATTCATTATCCCCCTCTTAGTGTATATATTTTATTTTCCAAAAATAAAAATATATAGGTGTTTTCCATATTTTGTATATATTTGTAAAAATAAAATAAAAACAAGATAAAATAAGATAAAAACAAAATAAATAATTTCTCTCTCCTCATTGTACATATACCATGTATATATGAATAAAAAACCTATTTATTTTACCTTTGTATATAATTAATAAAAATCAAATAAAATTATTTTATATTCCAAATTTTATGGTGTAAAAAAATAAAATATAAATTAGGATAATTGTACATAAATAAAATAATAAAAATAAAAAAATACATAGGTAATTATACTTGTATATAATAATATATATTGTATATACATAATTTGTTTTTTTTAAAATAAAAATCACTAAAAAATACTTTGAAATAAAATAAATAATTTTCATTATGAAAATATTTTGAAATAAAGCCATTTATTATTTTTATTTAATTTCCAAATAATTATGAGGTGGCGCCTCCTGATTGGTCCATGGGGGATGTTGACCCCCGGTCAACTCCCCCCCCCCCGGACCACTTTTTCACGGATCCTCGTGCCGACCCATTTTCACTGATTTATCCCGCACTGGCCTGATTATTATATCCTCAAATCCCGGATCCCGATTACAGAGCATATCTCTATGATCCACGCCCGCCATCGATTCTAGGGGTCCGAGCTTTGGATTGCGCGCCCGATCTCCGTCTTTCTCGGACCCCCGTAGTATAAAGTCTCGCATGGAGCCGCCTTCCTCTGCATCTTTGGCTTTCCCCCTCGCCTCCGATGACTTCCTCTCCTTCACCTGAGTGACAACTGTGTGCAAGAGAGTAGCAGTGAGGGACGAGGAGCTGGGAACCTTTGATCCCGCGACTTCCACCGCCGTGCTCCACCGTGAGGTGAGCCCGAGACTCTGGACCCGTCAATCCATCGAGGCTACGATCCCATGAGCTGCAACACCTCCAGCATAGATGACGACAACCATCCATTAGGTTAGATTCCTTCTGGTTTCTTCTGATTTTCGATTTTTAGGTTTCTGAGCTCCGCCGTTCATCCGATCACCCAGTGCGCTCCGATCACCCATTTCACCTCCCGACCATTCCTTTACATTCACAAGACCCCTCTCCATCTTCTCCGCCTATTCACTCCCCTTGGTTAGCCCCGGAACATGCCCATCGACTCTCCTCCGCCGCTGCTCGCCGGAGAGTCACGCATCGCCTCATCTTTCATACCCCGCGTGCGTTGTCGGGTTGAGGCAATTTTCCCAGGACCCAGTGATTTACCTGTGCAGGTCAAAGCGACCTCATCTGGAGGTCCAACTAGGAAGCACATGACTTCCAGGTTCCCGACATCGCCGGAGCTCCCCGGTGGCTCCTAGCCTCATCGGAGACCCCAAGTAGCTGCGTACAATCACCAGCTTCAATTTGCCTACTTGAGCAGCACCAGAGGAGGATCCTAGCACGCACATTGGCCACGCGAACGTCGCCGGTGACTTGTTCTTCATGGGTTCTCCAGAGTCGTCGATCGAGCTCCCTCGCTCCAGGTCCATCACAACCGTTCACCTTTGGAGAGTTCTCAACCGTCCGATCATCCGAGGAGCTCATCTAGGACGTTCAACGTCGAAGGGGTACCACGCGTCTCAGCCGTCGGATCTCACACGTGGACTCCCTTCAGCCGTGGATTCTTAATAAAAGGGGTAATATCACTTAGGCCCCTTTCCTTTTCGCATTTATAGTTTAGTCCTGTAAATACTTAGAGTAGTTATTTTCATCTTGGGTAATTTGCACTTTGGACCCTAGTATTTTATTATTTACGATTTAGTCCCTATGTATGTGGTGTGTGTGCTTCGACACATGAGTTTTTGACAAATTGCATGTAAGGGCTTTGCCTTTCTGGATGTTATTGTTTGATCTGTTATAAATAGGAATGACAATTTAGTCCCTGTGAACGTGAATCACGTGCGTGTCTCGAACTTTTCTGGACTTTTTGCAATTTTGGCCCCAAGAATTTAACGCGTGTTAGTATTTAGCCTTAGAACTTTGTTTCTTTGCACTTGGGTCCCTGTGCGTTGTGCTTAGTTTTGTGATTGAATAAAACATCAAATCAACTCCAAATTTGTCGAAATTTAGACAAGTGGCTTCTGCCACTATGTAAAAATTTTAATAATATTTGGGACATTTTTATTATTGTTTGCTATTTTTAAAAATTCAAAAAACCTTATTTTTGCTAATGTTTGGAATATAAAATATACTAAAAATATTAAAAACCCCTCAAAAATTCTAAAACATTTAGGTACTTTTGGTTTTAGTGTTTTCTTGCTTCAATATAATTTACTGCATTTGGATTGATAAAACACCTAAAAATTGAAAAACCCTAAAAAATTTATAAAAATAATTAAATATTCTAAAAAAATAAAAAATACAATTTCTTCTCCTGTAGATTATTTTTATTTCTAGTCTTTATCAAAATTGTCTTCAGATTGTTATAGGTTATTTATCTATTTTTAGATAACCTTTCAAATCTGGTTGCAATTTAGTTCCTTGATTTTGCCTTTTTCTATTTTTATAAAATTAACAAAAAATATAAAAATCTGAGAAAATTACGAAAAACACAAAAATATATAAAACACAAAAATAATTGTATTTCAATTTTCTGGCCTGTCTTTGTATGTTGGATAAATTGTTGTTTGAGTTCTTTTTGCCTTATTTTGTATTTTCTTCATAATATAAAATCACAAAAAATGAAAAATTCATTAAAACCACCAAAAATATTTTATTTACTTTTTCGACTACTTCGTAGGCCACTTGGCCAACCCGTGCTCCTTGTGTTCGAACCCGGTCGCTATACCAGGTTAAATAAATAACGAGACCGCTATTCAGATTTTATTCTGATTACTTCAATTTTAGTGATATGATTTTCTTGTTGATCGATTTTCGAAAGATTGAGGTTGCAACGACCCGTGAATTTTATCTCCCTTAGTGAAAAATGAGGAGGCGAGAGCCGCTAAATAATGGTCTGACAAATCAGACTCATTGTCGCTGAGGCGACTACTCAGGCCTTCACGTTGATCAACAATTAACCCACACAATCAATCAAGCAATCAAGAGCAGGGATTAAAATGTATTATACCCTACTAAAAAATATATAGTAGCAAGCAAGTATGGGTTGAACACAGGAAGCGCGGAGTAAAGTAAGCAGACAAAAAGTCAAGTCCTGTGCCTAGTGAACTACTTAGCCGATAGGGACTTTTTGTGGGTTTTTTGATTTTGTATATAATTTTTTTATTTAATTTTTTTGATTTTTATATTCTTTATATTTTTATTTTTAAATTTCCTGATTTTATATTTTCTTTTTTTATATTTTATATTTTTTCATTTTCTTTTTCTTTAAAAGGAATATATACAAAGTAAGAGAAAAGAGGGATAAAGTATTTATAAAATAGGTAAAAATAGGTAAAATTCAGGAAATGAAATATTTTTGGTATTTTTATAATTTTATAATGTTTTTGTAAAATTTTTCTAGATTTTTCTTAATTTTTTGGTATTTTTAGAAGTCAAAATACTAGCAAGCAGGGAACTAAGTTGCTGGCCGAGATTGAAATGAGGAAGAAAAGAAAACTCCTCAAATCAATTTTAAATTAAAGACAATAAAATAGGGAAAACACAGAAACTGAGTTTATATTTTTAGGATTTTTTATAAATTTTTAATATTTTTTTGGAAGGTTTTTGGGGTTTTCTAATTTTTAGGAGTTTTCTTTTATATATTTTTTATGATTTTTGAACTGGAGTTAAAAGACACTAAAAATAAGTAAATTTTATTTTTTTTGGGAATTTTTTGAGATGTTTTTATAATTTTTATGGATTTTCTAATGCAATCAGTGCACAAAATGAGTGTTTTTGAATTTTTATAAATATTAAAATGCACTAAAAATGCAAAATACAAATATGCCGTGAATCTACAATGCAACAGGAACTTAACTCTATTTTTGGGGGATTTTTCGAATTTTATAGATGCATGAAATAATTAAAGGAAACACAAGGAAAATGCAACCTGACAAGGGTGTATAAGTAATTATCTAGAATCTCAAGGGTCTCAGCACAATTTTCCACAAAAATTATAATGCAATAACAAACTTCCTGGACTAATTGTAAATGGACAAAACAGCAAGGTGGATTTTTGCAAAATCGCCAAGCCCACGTGCGTTGGCACGCGCCCCTGGCAGGGGTATGCTCGCTATTACCAAAAACCTAGGGGCCTGAATGCAAAAATACCAGAAGTATTTTATGGCACATAAAAGTTTTGGTACTATATATAAATATACAAAACACCCAGGGTTCTCTTGCAAAATGCCCTTCACCTCACGCGCACAGGCACGTGAGGTGACGTGGCGAGGGACCTAAACGAAATACGGAAAAGTTCGAGGGCTTTGTCCAAAATAATACACAAGTTTTTGAGCTGCAGAAGACAGTTACAGAACTATAAAATAAATATAGAAAGGGCTTGGGTTAAAATGCAAAATACTCAAGCCTTGCACGGAAGCGGACAACGTAGATGGTTTCACTTGACGCATGGCGCTCCCTGGTGGCGCGATGACGGTTCAGCTACTGCGGTCCAGATTAGATGGGCTTCCACGATCGAACGGCGTGGACTTCACGAGATCCAATGGCAGCTGTGTGTTCTGGAGCGAGTTCCTGATCAAATTATCGGGAGATGATGACGAAGAACAGCACCTGGAGGTTGCTTCGGCTGAGGGTGGTGGCCGACACATGACCTCTCTTCTCCCAAGAACTAGTGCAAAATGTTCCTGGGCTCTCTCCGCGTCGATTGAGGGTCTCAGCGAGTGCTGAGGTGGTGTGGCGTGATCGGACGACGGAGGTCACCTAGGCGGAGCTTCCCTGGACGGAAGAGGCTCGATTGAGCCTTCTTGGCTTGGTCTTTCCTGCAGAGGTTAGCCGCAGATAAAAAACGAAGCGATAGACGCTTCCAGATGGCGAAAATGTGGTGAAATGGGGCTCGGGTGATGAACTCTGGTGTGCGGCGGAGAAGGGAGTTCTAATCCTCTGATTTGAGCAAAATCAGAGGTGAATGATTGGTGGTGTGTGCTGATGGAGTGACAGGGGACGACGTGGAGGGGACGCGGAGGCTTTAAGCGAGTCGCCGTGATCTTCGAAGACAGATTCACGGTGCAAATCGAAATGGAATCACAAACTGTTTGTACCCTATTATAAACTAAACCTAAGCTATCAAATAAGCAAAAAGAAAGGGGGGAGGCTCACTGGAGACGAAGCTCAGACCTTGAGGCGTAGCTCCGGCGAGGGAATGGATCACCTCGATTCTACACCAAATGACGCAAGCTCGAGTTCCTTAGACTCCTGTTGTCACCAGGAACTCAAAGAACTCAAGAGCAAGCGATGAAAATGGGGGAAGAGGGATCAAATTCAAAATGGAGGTAAAGGGGATTTTTCGAAGAATTGGCTCTGGTGCTCCACAAATCGAAGTACAACGCCTCGATCAGTGATCCAAAGCCCAAGAAATGCCTTGTGCGTGAATCACCATTTAACAAGGAGTAAAAACGCAATAAGGACCCATCATGAAAAGATGCTTGTAAAAGCCTCGAAAAATCCGCAAATATGGGACAAACTCGTTTTGACACAGCTACAGGCAGGGTTTCAGAGAGTTGACCCGAGGTCAACTCTCCAGCCCACCTGGTTGGTCCACGTGGACCAACCAGGAAAATGCCCGGAAAAATTCTTTGTAAAATCATTTTAAAATAATAAAAGATTTTATTATTATTTGGTTATTTAATAAAAAATATTTATTATTTTATGAATTATATTTATTATGATTTTTATTTATTTTTTCGAGATTAATAATTACAAGTTACCATTTATAGCCTATATAGGTATATTCTTCTATATATTTTATTCTTTTATTTTTATTTTGTATATTTAATTTATTTATTTTTGTTTATTAATTTATAGATTTATAAAGTATTTTATACACTTAAATATATTTTTATTTTATTTTTCTGAGGTGTTTTATACACTTAATAAAATGGGATTATATTCTATGTAAGTATATTTATAGGTATTATACATAGGTATGTAATATATAAGTATTTTATTTTATATTTTCTTGAGATTTTTATCCATGTTTTAATGTACAAATATATTATAAGTCCTATTTGCAAAATTATAAAAATATAAAATTATGATAATAATGAATAAATAATAAAATGAATATTTTAATCGGTACAAGTATACAATAGGGGTCCAAAACTCAACTTTCAAACCGTAGCTCCGTCAAATGCGAAACCACTGCCCATTAAATAGCCTATTTTAAATTATATACAATTAAAGTTATTTTTACGCATTTAGAATTTTTATTTGGGAGATACAGATCTGGGAAGTTGGAATTCTGGACTCTTATTCATATCATAACCTTTTATCTGTACATTATTTTTGAGTGAAATTAATTTTGTATTTTTCTTTATTTAATTATCTACAAAGTTTCATGTTCGAAGTCTCTTTATTTGAGGTATAAAAAGCGGAACCAAAAATATGTCCCAAAATGAATAAATAATGGGTTTAAATAAAAGGTGATTTTTATTGTACTTTGACCCTCATCTCCCCCTACTTTATTCCTTGTCGACCTATTCATCGAGATGCCTAGGTCTCGGAGTTTCGAGTCATAAAATATTTACAATATTTTATTCTTTTTCTTTTCTTTTCTTTATTCTATAATTTTGGCTTTAAAAACCGCATTTATACAATATTACACAATAATGCATGGATGCTAAAATGCCTAAATTAAGCCTATTTATGCGTATTTATTAGGGTTTTTAAGGCCAAAATGATAGAATAAAGATGATGAAAGGCGGGTTCATCATCCCCCTATACTTGCCTTTGCTAGTCCCTAGCAAACACTTTAAGTGCAGAAAAGAAAAATAAAGAAAAGAAAAAGAAGAAAATTGGATTAAGTTTAACAGTCAAACTTGTCTTCGCAAAATCAAAGTTTAGAGCTTAAGTCGGACCTTTGGAATTTTAGTGCGGGCGGAACCTTAATGAGAACCGGATTTGAAATCCAACAGCCTTCGAGAATCCCAAAACTCTGCGCAAGTCTTCTCATCAGCCAGGTCAGAAATATTTCAACTCATACGCAAACCCTTACGACTATGAATCTAACTTGTACAGTGTAAGTGATAGTGGCTCTCCCCAACTAGAATGACAAAGAGACTGACTTCTCCAATATGACAACCCAATGATTCCTCAATCCAACAACTCATTCCTCAAGGAGCAGGGTATTCCCTTCTAAGTTCAAGCGGCAACCAGCTCAAGAGGAGGGGGGTAAAGAGAAGAATGGACGATCGCCGGTGTACCTACCTATCCTAGGATGCAAGACCAGTGTAGTCAAGTCATTCAGCTGCATGCTCACATGGTTTGACTTTAAAGCTTAAGATTTCTTATTTGACTTTACACATATGTACACTCCGGTAGGCGTTTTATTTTTGTACAGGGCTGTCCACTTTTTTGGTGTTTTTGCCTTTGCAACCCTTTTTTTGAAATACTATATACAACAGCATTTACAAAGGGAGTTTTTCATCTTGAGCCGGTAGACTATCCCTCTTTTGAAGCTTTATTGAAACCCACGATCTCCTATCCTCGAACTCATCATCACTGGAGGGGTTGGGGTGCACTTCCCTATCAGAGCCAGGTTGTCGAAGGTTTTGGATGAGATCCATGAACCTACGAAGATTTAGACTTGTTTGGATTCGTAAAAATTTTATCATTTCATATTTCGCAGGCATGTCTTGTGATAAAATTTCAGCCCTGTTTAAAATGTTTCAACACGAAATTTTAAATTGTATAATGTTTCGAATTAATTAAGGAAACAGTAGGATTTGAGTTTGCGTGATTTGGAATCCAATAACTCAAGATATGATCTTATTAATAACCACGTATCCACTGTTTCGGGGATGATGGTTTAGTGACGTAATTAAAGAGTTAATCACGGGTCCTAAATGCCTGGAAATGCATAATTATCAGTTGGGTTATGTTTTAAATCAAATTGATCAAAATAAATTTATTTTGCATTAATTTGATTTAAATTAATCGAGTTATATTGATTTTAGTGAGTAGGGATCACTGCTGGAAATTAACAAACTTGATCATGAACATAGATCAGAGAGAAAAAAGAAGACATAACTTGTACTGAGTATAGAAAAGTCTAAAGAATACATGAATAAGAGATGAAGGAATGAATGAATGAGAAGCTGACCGTCCCCCTGATGAATCCACATTTCATCATCTTTATTCTATCATTTTGGCATCAAAAACTCTAGTAAATGCGTGTAAATAGCATTAAATCCAACATCTTAGCATTCATGCATGTGCATGTAAATGGTGTATAAAATACTGTAATTAAAGCCAAAATAATAGAATAAATAAAAGAAAAGAAAAAGAATAAAATATTGTAAATATTTTATGACCCAAAACCCCGAGACCTAGGCATCTTGATGAATAGGTCGACAAGGAATAAAGTAGGGGGGGATAAGGGTCTAGACACCAAGAAAAATACCTTTCTATTCATTCATTCTTTATTCATTTTGGGACCTATTTTTGGTTCCACTTTTTATACCTCAAAAAAAGAAACTTTGTACATGAAAGTTGTAGATAATTAAATAAAGAAAAATACAAAATTGATTTCACCCAAAAATAATGTACAGATAAAAAGTTATGATCTGAATAAGATTCCAGAACTCCAACTTCCCAGACCTGTATCTTGCAAATAAAAACTCGAAATGTGCCAAACTCACTTTAATTGTATATAGCGTAAAATAATCTATTTAATGGAGGTGGTTTCGTATTTTTCGGAGTTACGGTTTGAAAGTTGAGTTTTGGACCCCTACCTGTATACTTGTACAGATTAAAATATTCATTTTATTTATTATTCATTATTTTTATAATTTTTTAATTTTGTAAATATAACTTATAATATATTTGTATATTAAAATCAGAATAAAATACAAAAGAAATACAAAATAAAAATACTTGTATATATATAATACCTAGGTACAATACCTATACTTATACCGGTATAATACATACTTATATTTTATTAAATGTACAAATTACATCAAAAAAATAAAATAAAAATATTTTTTAGTGTATAAAAGTATTCTATAATTTTATAAAATAATAAACAAAAATAAATAAATTAAAATCACAAAATAAAAATAAATTAATAAAATACATAGGTAATATACCTATAAAGGGGTATAAATAGGATCTTGTAAAATTATACCTCATAAAAATAATTAAAAATCATAATAAAATACTTTATAAAATAATAAACATTTTTTTATTAAATAACCTAAAACTAAATAAATCATTTACTATTTTTAAACTAATTTTTAAATAATTTTTCAGAGGTTTTTCCTGTTTGGTCCACGTGGACCAACCAGGTGGTCTGGACTGTTGACCAAGGTCAACAGTCTGACCTTCACCCCTATAGCTGTGTCAAACTAGGTTTCCACCCATTTTCTCGATTTATTGGAGGCTACGCCTTTCACCTTTTCGTGTCGCACTCTCTTTAAGAGTTTTTCCTCGATCTATGGTGATCCACGCCCAGGGCCTACCTTAGGCTTCGGATCACTGTAGCGAGAGGCGCGACTCGATTTGTGAGCCCGCTTTACCATCTTTCAAAATACCCCAGCCACCTTCATTTGATTTTTGAACCGCCTTGGGGAAGCTTCAAGCCTCCAGAAGTGGGTGTAGTGGACCTCCGGTGACAGGGGAGTCGTCCCAAACCCCCCGTCGAGGTGATGCGAAGCTGAAGGACGGATTCCAACCCCATATCCGGCCACTTGGCCGTCGAGGTCTATCTCGGGCATTCCCTGCTTTGAGGTCCATTTTTCTTACTTTTTCTTGCTTGTTTTTATTCCCGGTAGCAGTAGGATCCTTCTCCACACTTCCATTCCGATCCCAACCCCTCCCTCGCCATTCTCCACTTTCTTTCGCTGTTGGGCGGGGCTCGCCACTTTGCCCGCGCCCTCCCCTAACCTTTTTGCAGGTCGCAGGAGGTAGCAGACCCCCTTTGGAGGGTCGATTTTGGGAAGAAGAAGGTACCTGTACCCCATCTCAGTCCTCGAGTCCGCCGCGGAGCACCGGTGCTTCTCGTGCCTTTTTGGCTCGGCTGGCAGGTCGAGGAAGCTTCCAGGAGTCGAAGGAAGCCTCCAGCGACGAGAACGGAGGCTAGAGCATCACCTTTGTGCCGCTCTAAGGTCGCGAGGGGCGGAGTTCATCCCTGTTCTTGCAAGGGGGGTCTCCGCCGTCCGATCCGAGAGCGACATCAGCCACTGTTCGATCTGAAGCCCTCGCGCCATTGCATCATCACCGCAGCTTCTAATCTCAGCCATCCACACGTGAAGGGGTATCGGGCCATGCGAGCTTGACACGTGGACAAGTGAAGCCGATCTGACCATCCACCAACGCCCTTACCTTGGATATTTTGCGATTAAACCCTCGACGTTTTTAGCATTTTATATTAAAAACTTAATCATCCGTCAGCAGTTCAAATATTTTGTAATATTTACAAGTAGGCCCCTAAAAATTCTCATATTTGCATTTAGGTCCCTCGCCACGTCACCTCACGTGCCTGTGCGCGTGAGGTGAAGGGCATTTTGCAGAGGGGCCCTCGAGTATTTTGTGATTTAGTTTTAGTCCAGAAATTTTGACATCACGTGTATTATTTTTGGATAATTTGCAAGTAAGCCCCTGGAATCTTTGTTATTTGCACTTGTGCCCCTACCAGGTGCACGTGCTTGCACGCGTGACTTTGGTGTTTTTGCACGGGCACCCTTGCGGGTTGTATTATTTGTATTTGGTCCATTAAAAGCAATATCTAGTATTATATTTTGTGTGAAACTTGCACTTTGTCCCTTGGTTGTTTGCTTATTTGCACTTATGCCCTTGCCAGTAGTGTAGTTTCTTGATGTTGTCTTTATTTATTTAGTGCATCACTTTAACTCGAAAAATTCTCAAAAAAATACCATAGACTCCTGTGTGCTTGCTTATTCACACATATTTTTGCATTGTATTTTTATTGCATTTTCATATTTATCAAAAATCAAAAACATGCATTTTCAGTACTGTTTGCAGTAGAAAATCCATAAAAATTATAAAAAAATTTTGAAAAATTCCAAAAAAATTATATTTTGCTTGTCTTATCATATTTTAGTGTCAATACAAAAACCATTAAAAATTTCAAAACAAAAACCTTAAAAATTAGAAAACACTTAAAAACTTCATAAAAATCTAAAAAATCATAGAAAAATTCTAAAAATATAAACTCAGTTTTATAGCTTCTCCATTTTATTCCCTTTGTTTTAAAATTAATTTGGTAAAATTTTGTCATTGTTTGCTATTTTTCATTCCCATTTTAATTTCGGCCAGTAGTTAATTCACTGTTTTCTCTTGTTTTGACTTTTAAAAATACCAAAAACATTTAAAAAAATTCCCAAAAATCACAAAAACAGTATAAAAACATAAAAATACCAAAAAGATTTATTTCCTAATTTTTTACTATTTTTACTTATTTTTATAAATATCTTATCCACTTTTCTCTTATATTGTATATATATTCTATTATGAAAAAGAAAATATAAAAAGATGAAATATAAAAAGAAAATAGAAAATCAGAAAATCAAAAACAAAAATACAAAATTAAAAATATAAAATTATAAACCCACAAAATTTGTGTATTGTAGACATTTAATCACATTCACACATTTTGGCATTTTGTCTGATGTATCTTGTTTGCTCCCTGAGTTCGACCTCTACATATTTTGCCATATACACATTTCTTGTAGAGTTAAAATAAATTTGACTCCAAATATTTGTTTACATTGTTTTATCATTATTGTGGGTTCATTGTTGACTTTAGTTCGGGATTCATTGAGGGTCGCCCACAGCGATTGTAGTCCCGCCTTGTGTGGACTATTTAGACCA